>JABEVN020000098.1:0-22500 GCA_013146195.2 Codonopsis lanceolata | reverse complement strand
AAACATTTGCTGGGGTCTCTCTCGACTCAATCGCATGGCTAATTTATAATCGTCGTCCTAAAGAAATTAATGTAACTAAATAAATTATATATATAAAGGATATAAGTCTACATACATATATAGTATGGAATAATATAATCAAAACTAATTAGAATATAGAATAATGAAAAATCATGCAACAAACGAAAAAATGTAATTCATTAAATAAGTTTTGAAAGTGTTAAACCTAAAATACATAATTGAGAATATGAAAGCCCTTCGACAGAATGATAATACCTCTTTCATCGATGGTGACATTGGTGGTACTGGTTCTTTTCCTTTTCTTGAAGGTTGATCTATTTTGTGGAACTTGTTGCTGCATAGATGATGAAGTAGAAGAAAAACACTAAACACTTTATTTGATAAATGAATATTAATTAATATCTACTAAACCATGAGTTAATTAAATAAACGAAAAGAAAGTGTATTTTTTGAATATGACATAGAAAAATACTGATCATTTAAATTTATAATTGTAGATCTTTTCCAACCTAATTGTAGAAAAAACACGTACTTATAAAATGTGTATATAAGCATTGGTACTTGACTCAGATTAGTTATGCTTTTACATTTCTATAATCCAAAAGTTTAATTTAGAAATTTCTTACATATGTATCAAAAATTGGTTTTGATCCCTAGCATTTGACTTGCCCTAAGATAGTAAAGTGTTTTCTTAAAAAATACTCATTCCGTTTTAAGCAAATAGTCTATTATATTATTTTGGAATGTTTTACTCTAAGAGTTCACTTTCAAAAATTATACTTACAATTTTTATAACATTTCATATTTACTCTCAACTTATGTTGTAACCACATATTTTATTCTTAAATATTTTTGCAATTATAATTAATTTTAATGATATTAATATATCCCTTAATAATTAGACTTTTCAAATGAAAACATTTTGATTGAAACGGAGTAGGGGTGTAAATCAGAACCACCGAACCACGGAACCGAACCAAACCATTTGGTTCGGTTCGGTTTTGGTCGAAGACGGTTCGGTTTCGGTTTCAAGAATTGAAAAACCACGCGGTTCGGTTCGGTTCACGGTTTTTGATATTGAACCAAACCAAACCGAACCGAACCAAACCACCCTATATATTTTCACTTATTTATTATATAATATATATTATATTACATTTATTAACGATTTTGAACTTTTGATTTATTCATTATATATATATATATATACGGATACTAAACCAAACAAAATCTTGATTATTGGAGAACTGCTATTTCTTCCATTTTTTGTGTTTATTTTAGAATTTGTATTGTTTTATTTATGATAATTTGTTGTTAGTAGATTATTTCCTAATTTTGATTTTAATTCCAAATTAAAATATTATTTTTATTGTTATTTTTAATATTGGTTAATTTCATTAAAAATAATTTATATAAACCACAAAACCGAACCAAACCAAACCAAACCGAGTGGTTCGATTCGGTTCGGTTCGGTTTGTGATTTTTAGAACCACTAGGAGGCGATTCGGTTTTTGTTTTTGACATGAACCAAACCAAACCAAACCAAACCACTTATACCCCTAAAACGGAGGGGTAATTTTTATGAAAGAATAAATATTTTGAACCAGATAAAACATGAACGAAGAACAATTATTAAGGAATGGATGGAGTACTCGAATTTCAAGGGGTATTCACGTAAATGTGCACGATATAAATACCGTCGACAAGCGACAGCTGAGACTAAGATCTACGATTCTACTTTGTTCCAGACTTTTCTCTTCTTTACCTGCGAAGAAACAAGGATCATCTCATTCTTCATGGTAGTTTGCTTTCAAATCTATTAGGGGCAGCCAAAATTGATTATACGAGCTTCCATGGCTTCAATAACAACTTGTTCTGGTGGAATTAGTGCTGTGAGCCTGACGACGACCCCATTCTTTAATTCGCGATCTGCATCTGCTTTACGAGGCAACTTTGGGACTCCGATCTGCTTTCCAGCTGGAAGGCAGAGAAGCGGGAGGAGGATAAACGTGAAAGGTATGCAGGGGGGAGCGATGAAGTACAAAGGGACGCAGATTAGAGAGAAGAAGCTGACGGAGATGATCGAATCGAAGGTAAAGGAAGCGAAGGAAGTGTGCGAGGGAGATGGGAACTCGGACGAGTGCAAGGTGGCGTGGGACGAAGTGGAAGAGGTAAGCCAGGCAATGGCCGATCTCCGGCGAAAGCTGAATCAGCATCAAGATCCTCTCGAGTCTTATTGTGAGGAGAATCCCGAGACCGACGAGTGCCGCATCTACGAGGACTGAATCTCAGCATCATTAATTCCATGTTTGGTTTAGCTTATCTGCTGCTGCACTCTTTTTTTTTTTTGCTTTGAATGAATTATTATCTCATGTAGAAATTAGAATATGTAAAATTGTATTGCTGCATAATATGGCTGTCTTTTGTCGGTTAATATTTTGGGACTTCAAAAACACCGATGTTCTAAAAAATCGTCACTTGGGCAGAGTTCAGAATCAACACATAATTACCTTTATTTTTTTTATTTTTTCTTAATATAACTTAATTATTAACCATTAAACATTCAAATATATTAATAGTAAATATCACTGATTAATCTAAAAAATGATCACATCAAAAATTAAAAGTAAAACCGTGGTTTAATATCGTTCTAAAGTTTAAAACAACACAATACTTAATAGCTTTATTTAAAAATTACTCCAATACATAATTTAATAATTTATATTATTTTTCAATTTTTAAAAACTCTTCTTAAAAAATGAATTTACCTTAGTTTAATGTGCCTAGAACGATTTTACTATTTTAGCACAATGCAAAACACACCTTACTCTTTAAGGAGCGATGATTTACTATTAATGACTTTTTTATGCAAAGTGTAGACAATTGACATAATGTAGCATTCAAGGCAATCTTGTCATGAATAAGAAAAGAATGCTAGTATTTTTTATAAGACGTATTTATATGATTTGACTCACTCTTTTTGGTGGGTTGAACTCAAAGATAGTGATTCTTTGCTTTATATATTGGGATCTTACAGGAAACCAAAGATGTCATTGAATTTATCTTTTTTTTTAATTTTCACTTTATTTGTGTGTATGACTAAAGATAGTTTAAGAATAATAACATGTGTTACTCCACCTCTCTATGAAAGCTATGAAATTTGACCGATTCCAAATTCTTGGGGACAATATATCTTTTGGTCAATAGATATAAATACAACATTAGAATCAATAGTTGGAGCCTTGGAGGTTGGTTTTAATCTTTTTTACTCCAGTCCCAAAATTATTGTTTTATTGGATTGGATATATAAATTAAAAAATCATTGACTTGATTATTAATATTAATATAATATATATTTTTCTTTAAAATTTATTTGCATGTGACCCATAATTAAAGTAAAAAGAAACAATTAGGGTAAAATGAGAAAATTGTTATCCTAATTTTTTTAGGACCAACGAAAAGAGAAGGTAATTTTGGTACGGAGGGAGTATTTGTTTAGATGAAATATGTTTTTGATTTCAAAAGAATATTTTAAGGCTCTTTTCTCTTTTGTATTAGTGATTTTAGCCAAAGACGCTATTTTCTCTCTCCATCATTAGAGATCGCTCTCTTCGCTCTCTCTCAAATGAATGCTTCTCTACAGGTGTACCTCTCCCTCCTTTCTTTGATTTATTTGTTTCTTCAAAGCCTTTAGGATTTATGGATTAATTATACCATATTTATGTTCTATGATTTCGATTTTGTTGACCATTGGAGGTTTATTCAAACCATGCTTCAATTTTTTTTCTTTCAATTTGTTTTAATGTTCATTAGAGTTTAGTTCTTTTCATTATTTGATTTTTTTAGTAAGGGTTTTGATTTTTTTAGTAATGGTTATCAAATAGTTTTGTTGGGATCTTGGTCTATCTCTCTTTCAATATCATTTTGAATATCTTGAAAGAGAAATAGAAAAAAAAAATTGATGCTACACAATTTGGTCTTGGGCCATTCTTGGCGGCTTGTAAGATATTTGGACTTATGTAAAGGTATGATCTTGTCTAGACTTGTCAAAAGAAGAACACCTTAGTAAGAATGCAAGGCAGGGCCTCGCGAAACCCCTCAGGCGTGAAAGTAAGTATTAAGCTTGTAGAAAGCAAAATGACAGGGTTTTGGTGTGTAAAAGTGTGCATACCTTTCAAATGTAACTTTGTGAGGTATATATAGCCCCTTTTGGAGTGAAATCTGGGCTGAGTTATTATGATGGAGAGAATTTAGGACTTTATGACCATAAATGCGGGTTGACTGTGTAACTGACGAAATCATGGCTTGAATCTTGGGATCGGGAGTTATCTGCCAGTTAGGCCCGGGATGGATATCAGTCTATTCGGCGCCCCTCTGCTCGTGATTGATAGATAGACTCTGCGCTCGGGATAGATGTAAGGTGTTTACCCGCGGTTAGCCGCCTCGGTGACCTCTTTCTGGTCTCTAACATGCATGTGCTTATCACGTGGTGGCACATGTGCTTGACTTGTGACCGGATTTGGGCCGAGCTCATCGGTGGCCCCCGCCTGTCCGCGAGTATTTATGCTTGGTGCGGGGAGCATGGTAGGACTATGTGAAGGCTTGAATTGGGGAGCAAAACGCTTGTTTATTTTTGTTGTGGCCGAAGTGAGGGAAGGTGCTTTGTTGGTGACATGTGAGGTATTCAAAACGCCGGTTGCAGGAAGCTGAAAAGTTTTTCTGAGGTGACAACTGGGTTCGATCATGATGAGTTGTGTGTTTTCGAGGCGGGCATTAATGACGGGCTTGATCAGTGTTTCACAGCCGCCATTGTTTGAATTTGGGAAGGTGGGCGTGTGATTTGGGCGCCTTTTCCCCAAATTTCGCCTATAAAAGGGGGAGCCCTAAATCCTTCGGCCTTTTTTAATGCTTCCCGTTTTCAACTGTGCTCTGAACGATTGCATTTTCTTTATTCACTCGATATCTCCGGCAACGAGCTTTTGGCAGATTAATCCTTTCGGCAAACTGGACCCAATGCAAATTACTCCTTCCGGCAAATTGATCCCCGTTCAACGCACAAGTAAGTGTCTCTATTTCTTTAGTTTTCCTTTTATGCACTTGCATGAGATTCATTCTTTTTCTGTATGTTCTTCACGTTCGTTCTTTCTAGGTAGATTCTTAGGGTTTTGCCTTTAGATCCGTGTAGTTTTCAGGGAGATCGAGGAGAAATCTTCAAGTAAAATGAGTTTTTTGGGGGTTTAATCAAGATATTCCTCGATCTATTGTAGGATGTTTTCCCCCCTTCGACTTTTTGACGATAACTCTGATCATGAACAAGAAGCTTATGATTATGACCATAGTGCCCAAGAACATCATGCACCAACGGAGTTGCGAACCGGATCGGCGTACATATTCTGAAGGAAGGAATACCGAGGAAGTGGCAGTGAATTCCCCTTGAAAGGGTTGTGAATGACGTGACCACCGACCTAGGATGAGGTGGATGAGGTGAGCTCGAGTGGGTTCCCAAGTGATGAGGAGTTGGCTGGTCGACTTCGAGCAGGAAGGAGACACCGTAACGAACATTACTATAAATTGAGCTCGCTTGCTCACTGGGAGTCAATTGACTCAGTTGTAGAAGTTGGGAACTTGTTTAGCTCGATTGGGATCTCACGGTGAAGACTATCGAGGAGTTCCCTATGAATCCGAGATGACTCTGCTCGGATGAGGAGCAAGGCGAAGAGAATAGTCTTCTTCTACGATTTTTTCCGGGTTGGGATGTACTTTCCATTAGACCCCCGTCATCGAATTCTTAAGGAGACCAACGCCGTTCCATGCGACCTCTCAACTTACCACAATGCTAATCTGATCGCCTTTAGTGCGACATGCCTACTGGTTGGCTTTGAGCCGAGAGATGACCATACTCGAAAGCTCTTCCAATTCACCAAAGATAAGAGATCGGGCAGGATTCTGGTCGCTCAAATTTGGGGCTTTGAAGCTATATCTTGAGTTTCCCACAAGGTTGATAAATGGGATAAGAGGATCATCGTTGTGGAATCCCAAGTGGGATGGCCATTCACCCGACCCCTACGAGATGAAGCCTCCTACCTATGACCGACATGCCACTTTCACCGAGAGGATAGGTGTATGGCGATGTTGAGAACGCGTTGGGGTGATCGATCGCTGTCAACGATGGTTGATTGATTGAAGTCAATCGCAAGATTCAAAGGTCTTCTTGCGGCGGCCTGGATGTACCTGCTCCCTCGAGGGTGTAGAGCCCTTGATCGCCATAACCCCGAGCCTAGTCATCCTTTTGGGGAACTTGTCATGACAACAAGTTTCCTAGTGAGTGCTGCTTGTCGGGCAGAGGCTGTACTCCCGCCTTGATTTTGATGATCGGTATATGTTTTTTTTTTTTTAGTCTTGTAGAAAATATGTCTTGACGTTTTCTAACTTGTTTTCTTTTTCTTGGCGGTGGTGAAGGATATATTGAGGCCGAGAAAGAAAGACCGACATCAAGGCGAGGTGCATTGTTCGCCACGGTGAATTGGTAGGCCACACACCGCCTCTTACCCAAGGCTCTTTTACTAAAAGGAGCAGAAATCATCTCGGGCTCTGGTTCCTCCACCGAACCGAAATCTCTTTCCACAACGGCGCCAACCAAGCGGTCCTCTCGAAGAGACCAGTTGTGTCCGATTCCCGAGCGGGAGGTCGGAGCACCCGATCACGGATAGGGAGGATGAACCCCAAGAAACAATTCAAGTGGTCTGGTCCCTTGCCCTCTCCCATTATTCCAACGCCTCGGTCGCGGCCGCCACCTCCTCCTCCTCGACGTGAAGAGCCACCACTGAGTGGTACACCTAGTTGGTCGAGAGCCAACTTTGTGACGCCCGTATCCCGAAGAGGTTAGGGCACTAGTGAACGAGCTTGATGTCGCTCCCCCCTCGAAGAAATCAACATTTGTGATCGGGAACCATGAGCGCCATTTGTGGGATTCAAGAGGGTCGCCCAACCCAATGTTATTCGCGGTGATGTGAAACTCCGAATGCTGTCTTGCTTGAGGAAATTGGCCTAGTCGCTAGTAAGCGAGGTATGTTATGCCCGTTATTTCATGAAGATAACTGTTATTGATGATGTATATTTCCTCGCCATTTGTGTTTTTGTTATTTTGCAGCTTCACCTCCAGGTTACTCTTCGCACAAATGTGCAGCATTTAATACAAGGATAAGGTCAGCCTTGTTTGAAGCGAGTAAGAGGAAGTCTGATGAGGTTGTCCGCTCCTACAAGGAGGACTTGTTGGCTAAGGACAATGAGGTCCTTGCCAAAGTTGTCGAGCCGACGGCTGAGGAGGAGATAATCCGCCTGAAGGCCCGTGTGGAATTTGCCTGCATCGGGAAATGGCCGCTAGAAAACCTTGAGCGAGGAGAGGAAAAGGCCGAGGATGCTCGTGTCGCGCCGAGCAGAAAGAAAGAGCTTGGCAGGCGGGTACGGGAAGTTGTTCGCCAAGACCGGCCGGCCGTAGAAGACTTCAAGCAGTCAGCCGAGCTCGATCAGCTCGTTGATGCGAAACTAGTACCTTATTATTCTCAATGGTGTAACCATGTTCTCCGTATGGTGGCGAGCAGCGGGCTTCCAGGCATCACGCCTGAAATGATGGCGCAGTGGGCGGTGGCGGCCTCACCTCGCGCTGGGAAGAGTCATGCTTTGTCTCTTATCTTGAAGATGAGTTGGGGATCATAGCAACTAATGATCGGGAGGCCGATGAGCCAGAATGGATTCCTCCTACTCCGTTGGCCAATAATGTAGTTGATCAAATGAACGTTATTTTTGAGCGTGAGGCCAATGAGGAAGATGATGATGATCCTGCCCCCCAGCCCACCGGCCCTGTGATTATAGATGTGGAGGACAATCAGTCTACTCCCTCTGCCGGTGCGGAAACAAACCTGCCTCCTTCTCCTGGTCAAACTGATGCTACACAATTTAGTCTTGGGCCGTTCCTTACGGCTTGTAGGATATATGGGCTTATGTAAAAGAATGTTCTTGTCTAGACCTATCAAAAGAAAACACCTTAGTAGGAATGCAAGACAGGGCCTCGCAAAACCCCTCAGGTGTGAGAGTAAGTATTAAGCTTTTTAGAAAGCAAAATGACAGGGTTTGGTGTGTAAAAGTGTGCGTGCCTTTGAAATAAAACTTTGTAAGGTATATATAGCCCTTTTGGGAGTGAAATCCGGGCTGAGTAATTATTATGGAGAGATCATAGGCCTTTATGACCATAAATGCGGTTGATCGTGTAATTAACTGGGTCACGGCTTAAATCTCGGGCTTTGGAGTTATCCGACACGCTTAAGCCTTGGAATGGATATCTAGTTTATTCGAGCAACCCCGCTCCCGCTCGGTGATTGATAGGAAGATTCCTGCTCGGGAGATGTGTAGAATGTTCTCCCTGTAATCTGCTCGGGTGACCTCTTTCCGGTCCCTAACATCCACGTGCTTATCACGTGGAGGCACACGTGTTTGGCTCATGACCGCTAAGCCTTGGAATGGATATTCTGCTTTTATTCGAGCACGCTCCTGCTCGGTGGTTGATAGGAAGATTCCCGCCCGGGAGATGTGTAGAATGCTCTCCCTCCCGGTAATCCTGCTCGGTGACCTCTTTCATGGTCCCTAACATCCACGTGCTTATCATGTGGAGGCACATGTGCGTGGCTCGTGACCAAGGTTTGGGCCGAGCTCTCATCAAGACCCCCTCGCTCCTTGTTCGTCGAGTATTTATGCTCGATGCAAGGAGCATGTTTGAAATTTGTTGTGGCTTGAATTGGGGAGAAGAACACTTGTTTATTTTTGTTGTATTTGTGCTCGATTGCTTGTTCTTATACAATGTCTTGTAAAAGAAAAATGTTGTCGGCGTGGCCCCTTCTACTAATTTGGCAGGCATCCAAATAATTGCCCGCTGCTCGATTTATCAGGCATAATTGTTTGGCCGCGCTAATTGGGCAAGGCCCTTGGTTTATTAAATCGTTAACAACTTATTATTCGGACTGGATATTTATTTGAACGAGATTTTTCTTCCTTTGTTGCCATAGCGAACAAAGCCGTCAAACAATTCCGAGCAGTGGGTTGTCCTCCTTCTCACTTCGAGGCATTAAAACGTAAAATACAAACCAGTAGGGCCCGCTTTGCTCGATTTATCGGGCAAAGTTATGTTTATATTTGTTCGAAATATATATATATATATATATATATATATATATATATATATATATTATTTTTAATTATATTTTTTAAAAATAACAAATTTGACCAACAACTTTCATAAGATTTTTTATTAAAAAATCCTTCAACATAAATACAAAAAGAAGAAGTGGCTGTCATTGTGTATTTTAATTAACCATTAAAAGCTAGCGAGCATAACGCTACTTGGGCTAAGGTCAAGTCCCATTACTCGACATTGCGAGCAGGACTACCTTTGAAAAGCTAGAGAGCAGAACGCCACTTGGGCCAAGGTCAAGTCCCAGTACTCAACTATGCGAGTAGGACTACCTTTGAAAAGCAAGTGAACATAAGCGTAGGCAGGCGCTGTGTACAACTCTACCGTGAGTAAACTTGAGCGAGAGGACAATGTAGAGCTCAGCATCAAGTAAACTCGAGCGGGGAGCATGAAGCGCAGGTAGGCGCGGTGTACAACTCAACCGCGAGTAAACTTGAGCGGAATGACAATATAAAGCTGAGCCGCGAGTGAACTCGAGCGGGGAGCATAAGCACATGCAAGCGTTGTGTACAACTCTACCGTGAGTAAACTCGAACGGGAGGACAATATGAAGCTCAACCGCAAGTAAACTCGAGCGGGGAGCATAAGCAGTGCTGTTAACTCTCTACCGCGAGTAAACTCGAGCGGGAGGACAATATGAATCTCAACCTCGAGTAAACTCGAGCGGGGAGCATAAGCGCAGGCAGGCGCTGTGTACAACTCTACCGCGAGCAAACTCGAACGGGAGGGCAATATGAAGCTCAGCTGCGAGTAAACTCGAGCGGGAGGACAATGTAGAGCTCAGTATCGAGTGAACTCGAGCGGGAAGCATAAGCGCATGCAGGCGCTGTTCATCTGGTCGTGAGTTTTGCGAGCAGAGAGTGCATGATGCTTAGAACAAAATCTGAGAAAAGTGTGGCTCGGGCACAATAATAACGTGCTCTGGCACAAAATATAGTGTGGCTCTTGGGAAGGAACATATCATGCTTTCCCTTTTTCCTTGGTGTAGCCCCCAACTTCTCGAATGCAAGAGTTCATCTTGAAGTCGAAAAGTATCACTGGTAAATACTGTTTGGTCTCGTAGTGTGTTCGAGCACAGTGAAGATGTTACATTTATTAGGCAATAATATTGAAATCATGCGAGTAGAATTAGCAAAAATTGAGGCGAAGATCAGAGATGGAAAGAGACAACTTGGGAAAGATGTGAACCAAACTTATGGAGTTTGATGAGAGCAACCCAGATCGGTCTATCAGAACCGGTTGAAGGCTTTTGGTTTGCTACCTTCTTTGTTCTTCAAAAGTAAAATCCTTCTGAAGATTAGTGGTGAGCATGATGGGAGATGTTCGGCGGCTTGGACGTTGTCGGCATTGACTGGAGAGGAAGAAGATGAGCCTGCTCACATTGTCATCATTCCTTCCCTAGTATGTGTATAATCCTCTCTTTTGTTCCAAGAATTAGAGATTTATTATTCCAAAAGTTATAGAAAATGCCTCCGTATTGTTTTGTGTTCCTTCCTTGATCATCTCATCCTTCAATTTTC
Organism: Codonopsis lanceolata; assembly: GCA_013146195.2. Taxonomy (NCBI): domain Eukaryota; kingdom Viridiplantae; phylum Streptophyta; class Magnoliopsida; order Asterales; family Campanulaceae; genus Codonopsis; species Codonopsis lanceolata. The sequence continues at coordinate 11,715 of JABEVN020000098.1, read as the reverse complement.
TCGTTTCCCGGCAATGGAACCAAACTAATGCTACACAATTTAGTCTTGGGCCGTTCTTTGCGGCTTGTAGGATATCTGGGCTTATGTAAAGGAATGATCTTGTCTAGACCTGTCAAAAGAAGAACACCTTAGTAGGAATGCAAGGCAGGGTCTCGCAAAACCCCTCAGGCGTGAGTAAGTATTAAGCTTTTTAGAAAGCAAAATGATAGGGTATCAGTGTATAAAAGTGTGCGTACCTTTAAAATGTAACTTTTTGAGGTATATATAGCCCATTTTGGAGTGAAATCCGACTGAGTTATTATGATGGAGAAAATTTAGGACTTTATGACCATAAATGCGGGTTAACTGCGTAACTGACGGAATCATGACTTGAATCTCGGGCTCGGGAGTTATCTGCCAGTTAGGCTCGGGATGGATATCATATCTATTATAGCAGCCTTGCTCCCTGCTCGTTGATTGATAGATAGACTCCTGCTCGGGATAGATGTAAGGTGTTTACCCCGTGGTTATCCTGCCCGGGTGATTTCTTTCCTGGTCTCTAACATGCATGTGCTTATCACGTGGTGGCACATGTGCTTGGCTCGTGACCAAGATTTGGGCCGAGCTCATAAAAAATCCTTGGTGAAAATTGAGGGGCTCAATTAAGAGTTTGGTCTTGAACCTCCCTGTGAAAAAATTGACTTGGTTTGTGGTGAGTTTAACTTTAGCATGGTGGAGAAGAAGATGGATATATTTTCGCAGGTGAGCTGCTTGTGTAACTGAGGGATGTAGTTATGTTAGTTGATGAGAGTTTAGAAAAGATGCTACTTTTACTTGTAATTAACAATAACAATTTATTGAATAATACTCCACATGAAATCTTTTATCCAATGTGGTGGATTTTATTGAATTTCCAGATGTTTCCGTGTAGAGTAACTTTAGGTAATGTTTGTTCAATTTTGATATTTTTGTTTGATCATGGTCTTGGAGATTTTAACCCATCCATTCCTTCACCTCAAGGGGAGAGAATGTAGCTTGTCCGTCCCAGTGTCACGATGGCAGCGGGCCTGTGCTATATATATATTTTTATTTTCTTTAATAAAATATGGGTGGAGATATTCACATCCAAAAACCTATCTCTACACCCTACTTCAAATAATTACACAAATGTCATTAAGTGAAATGACCTAATAAGCCCTTTTAAACATTACACCCCATCAATTAATCTCTACATCCCATTGAAATAACTATAATACTCTTATACTAAAAGACAAATAATACTCCATACACTCCATTGTTTTATATTTACACCCAAAATCCCAAAATCACAAATACTATACTAAAAGACAAATAATACTACCTACACCCCATTGTTTTATATTTACACCCCAAATCCCAAAATCACAAATACATGTAAAACTGCTTACGGGACCTCATTGTTTTTTCTTCTTCCAATTTTTTTTTTAAAAAACTATCTCAAAACCAACACAAAACATAATCACATTGTCAAAAATAACATTATAAGGAGATTAAAGAAGTCATGGGGTCGGGTAATGTAAGTATTCTTTTTACTTTCTTCGATTAAAATTTGATTTTTTGCCAAAAAAATCGAGTTGGGTATTACGGTTGTTCGACTCTAGTGTGATGAACACCCTTTAAGGCTGATCGGCCAGTGCTGGACGAACAGCCTTGAGGGTGTTCACCACACTCTGGCCGAACACCAACACTTATGTTCATCTTAGCCTGGCCGAACACTCTCACTGCTGTTCATCTCAGCATGGCTGAACATTCTCACATCTGTTCATCTCAGCCTGGCCGAACACTCTCACTTCTGTTCATCTCATCCTGGCCGAACGAACCCACATCCACACACTGGCCGGACAGTGCATGAACAATGCAGAATCATGAATTCTTAACATGTTTTTTTTTGTTTATTTTTCAGGAAGCAAACATGTTTCCTACTGAGTACAGTGTCGTTGGTCCTGTAAATGATATGATCATTCCTCTTCAACAACATATTGTTATAGATTACAACAATGTGTTTGTAAATCACTCATATTTTTCATCTCGGAATGATTTATTTGATTGGGTGCGTGTGACCGAAAGGGATAATGAGATTGTGATAGTAATTACTAGGTCTGATAGTGGTACGACAAATAGAGAACCTCGGTTGACTTTAGGTTGTGAACTTGGTGGGCAACCTCGTCAAAAAAGGGTGATGATTCGAGTAAAGTAACAAAGAATAGCAAGAGAGAACGTGGATTGAAAAAAATGTGGGTGTCCATTTCGTTTGAAGGGCATACAATTATGTGAAGGAGTATGAGAACTTCAGGTTGAATATGGGTTGCATAACCATGCCGAGGCCCGTCACATGTATGGCCACTCATTTGTCGGTCGATTATCAGACCCGGAGAAGGCTTATGTTCTTGACATGTCGCATGCCAATTCGAGGCCCAATGACATTTTGCAAGGTTTACACGAGAAGTTTCAAAGTAATAAGTCTTCAATACGGACTATTTACAATGCTCGTAGCAAGAATAAAATTATCGAGCGATGGTCGATCACAAATGCAGAATCTTGCATCAAAATTGATGGAGCATGGATATTACTACCATCATAAGAGATGTGAGAAAACCAACACTGTTTAAGATTTGTTCTTGGCTCATCAAATGAGCGTTGAGCTATCGCGTTCTTTTCCCAAGGTTCTCTTCGTGGATTGCACTTACAAGACAAACATATATAAGTTACCCTTATTGGAGATTGTTGGTGTCACGTAGACAAATATGACATTTTTGGTTGGAGCTGCGTATATGGGGTCGGAGTTGCAAGATAACTACATTTGGACGCTTGGTATTTTGAAAACTTTGATGAATCAATCCTCCTTGCCAAGTGTTAGTCTCTGGATGCCATCGTTCCACGCAAGCAAAAACTAACACCTTATTCACGTCAGCATAGCAGACCTGCCTTAGTTGACTAAGCGCACTGCCTCTGACCATACCACGAAAGACCCTCGAATCTTCGCTATTAGGAATTACCCAATTAAGCAACTTATGTGTGTGATTGGACCACACTCTTCTTTACAAACCCAAATATATGCAGCTACGTGTGACTCATATGAAGTCAGCAACGATGTATCACGCGGACCACCAGGAAATCCGCACTCAATCTGAGGCTCATAAGTATCTTTGGCGCCCATGCGACCGCTCGGCGAAATGACTCTAATCTTGCTCAAAAGTTTCTTTGGAGCGCCCTATTTGCTCAAAGCGAAAATGGTCCTAGTCTTGCTGAAAATGCTCATCTTCCTGGCCCTATTGAAAATGCTCATGCTCAAAAGTCTGCTGGAACTGCTCATCTTCATATCCCTGCTCATGAACCTGCCCCTGTCCTTGCCCCTGCCCATGTTCTTGTTGGCGTGCTTGTTCCATTTCTTTCCTAGCGGATGCCGTCACCTTTTTCCTTGTATAAACGTTTTTAAACATTTTTCCTATAAACACCAAATAAAATAAATCATAATTAGGTTATAGTTCCAATAAAACAAAATCAAAGTCTGAAAAGTGAGATGAATAGACCATAGGCTGTTCGGCCAGGCTGAGATGAACAGACCATAGGCTGTTCGGTTAGGCTGAGATAAACATGCAAATGAGCATTCGACCAGGCTGAGATGAACGCCTTACGGTGAGTGCGGCTAGCATGGGATGAACATATAGGAACGTGTTCGGGCAGTCTAAGATGAACGCCCTAAAAGTTGTTTGCTTAGTTCTGGTCGAACACCACTAATGGTGTTCATCAAACCAAGTCCGAACCGAGCCTTATATTCTAATTTTCAATTTTTTTTCTATTTTTTAACAAATGCAACCCAAAAATCATTAATGAAAAAAATCCTACATTGTTATTGATAGTTTGATACTATAATTTGACCTATACCTAGTATTCAAGTGTAGGAGGAGAATGAAAATTCATACCTATACTTGAAGACATTGTAGTATAGGTGTTTCAAAATAAAGAGATAATGTTGCTTGAACTCTTGCTATGCTTGAACTCTTGCTGTATGTTGCTTGATCCAGGAACGAGAGTGCACAAGCTGTTGTTCGCAGGAAGAGGAAGAAGAGCTCGGCGTCTCTGTTTTTGCGTCTGGGAATGCACAAGCCGTTGTAAATTAATTGGGAAAGGTGGCAGTTTGGTAAATTGGTTGGTTACAATGGGTAGGTTAGTAATTAATTGGGTTGGTGGGTTATTAATTGGTTTTAAATAGAAAAGGGTAAAATAAGTAGTGTTAGTCCACAATAATGCTCAAATAGGCTAGAGGGGGGGGTGAATAGCCTATAATGCCAATCTAAAAACTTTTCTTTTGGATATTCATAAAGCATAGTTTAGTTGGCAAATCTGATTATCAAGTTGGGTATGTAGGTAGAGACTATCGGTAGACTTTCCCAAGCGAAATAACAACTTTGCCGATAATCAATTTATTCAAATCAAAAGCCTTGTAAAAGATTTGTGCAGCGGAAAGTAAAGAGGCTATGATTTGGAGAAGTCATAAGTGGATGTACACGAATATATGTTTAGAACAACAGCGCACTTATTTCTTCTTTCAAATGCAGGTTTAGGAGATCAAGTAGAGAGTGGTTTTTCTAAAGATAAATCATTTATTAAACCTCATAGATATTTAGGGACTGAAAGATAAATCATTAGTAAGAACATATGAATTTATTCAAAGATAAATTACATATTACATCCGTCTAAATAATCTATGAGCAGTTTACGGTTTTCTCTTCCTATGTCTCGATCCTTACTTAATTATCCATTCAAGGATTCTTTTAAGCTTGCAAAGGACATTAGGAGATGAGCAGCGTTATGAAAGATGATTTTAAGGTCGTTCAAATATAAAAATATATCGAGCGATTGAGTGCAAACACTCATCCTCCCAAGATGATTGATAATTGCACAATCAACATCATTTGTATAAGAATACAAATCGAAGATATGAATGCAATATCTACTGACTCTTCATTTTCTTCAAACATTGTCCAACATCAATCTTCGAGATCTTGATCTCGCCTATTGAAGTTTCGATCACTCTTCTCTCTTATCCAAGCTTTTTCTTCCTTGCAATCCACTTGAAGGTGTTTTGCGAGGGAGGCTGATGAGTACTGCTGCTGTTGTAGAAATCGAGATGCGTTGGTGAAGGCGATCTCTTTGATGATTTCTTTTATATGAAGTTCTTGAGTAGATTGAGTTATTCGTTGCTCATTGTGATGCTCTATCACCGTATCGCATACACATGTACATCTCTATCTTTTCTGAGCATGAGAGTTGGTCTATATAGGCGAGAATCAATATGATCGTTGAGAGATGAGAACTTCGAAGATTTCTATCCGTTGGAGATATAGTGGTTGAAGACTATCGGATATAGATCTTTGTCCATAAGATCTCGACTTGTTTGGGGCGGAGATTTCGTCTGTAGATCTTGGAACTCGTTGTCTGTCGGACTAGTTTGATAGGTCTCGAAGAGTAGGTCGATGTCATTTGCCTTTGTCGGTGGTGCGTTGCTCAATAAAGTAGTTGCTTTTTGACTTTAACAGACTACTTGAGTGAGAGAAAGTCTTGTAGCTTTAAGTTTGTCGGGCTTTATGAGGCAAGACATATTTATCTTGATTTGAGAGGCTAGTTGACTTTTCGTAGCACGAGCATATTTTAAAGTCTTTCGTTGGAGAGCTTCGAACCCGGTGGTAGCGAGTCTACCGATGTAGAAGTTGATGTCTGTAGGTGCGAGCTTTTTGACTTGTGGTGTGTGCCGTGAAGGCTTTTGATATTCTTTGCAAGTCTTCCGGTGCTACGTGCAATCTGCCATGCTTTTGATCATCTTATAGGAGGTAGGACTTCGATTAGGTTACACCTAATCTAAGACCTATGTGAAATCATACAAGTTGCCACACTAACCGGTACGCAGACCTTTTAGCCACTTGTTATGACTCACTTGTAATGGAGGCAAGCAAATCAAATATATATGGAATATGCAAGGTGATAATTAAATTATCAAGAAGCGTATTCCAAAAATCAACAGGTAATTAGGTGGGGTGTTTAGATAAATGTGAGAAATTAACGGGGTGTAGAAATAGGTTTTTGGGATGTGAATATCCCCACCCATAAAATATTCTTAAATTTTAACAATAAACTTTTCTATTTTCCAAAAATAAAGTAAAAATGAAATACAGATGAGACTAATTTGTGAACTACTAGAAGCCTTGAGTACTAATTGGTGAACTGTGTTTCTATTGCATGATAATGCTGCTTCCCCTCGTCCTCTTCGAGAGTTCTTCTGTCTTTTTCAATGGAAGACAAAAACACTTTCTCTTAGGTAGGACTCCAATTCAAGGAAACTCCAACTCGATAGTTTCATGGATTCAATGAAAGACAGAAACTCTTTCTCTTAGGCTTTGATCACGCCACAAATATGGGGTGGCCGGTGATCCACGAATGGACTGGTGGCGTGTCTTGACCGGCCCACGTCACGTGTATCGGGTACCGATGTACCGAAGTTGGTAGGATATCTGGGCTTTGTGCTTTGTTCTTGATCTTTGGTCACCTGAAATAAGACTACCGTTAGGGTGCCGGGGGTTTCCTAGCTACAGCCCTCAGGTGTGAGAGTCAATAATCAGGGAGTATAAATGTCGGAGCTAGGCGTTCTCTTAAGCTTCCGGTGATAGTGTATAAAGCTGTTTGTTCTTAATGCAATTGTGTATATTTTATCAAGTTAACTTACATTTCCTGCAAGGGAAGGTCTCATTTTATAGTAGTGTCCCTTAGGGGATCATGATTGATGTAGGGGCCCTTGAGCATGGGGACTTTCTTTGGTCGGCGGGCTTGCGGCCTCTTGTTTGATGGGTAGCATGTGATGCATCCATTGTAGGCGGTTGATAAGGCGATAGGTTATATCACCTGCATGGCTTGCTCGCATCTGTTAGGAAGACATCTAAAGGCTATGTGCGCTACATGTCGTCGTCACATCGGGGAAGGTTGTCGGTTGAGCATGATCACTCCTCGTCTAGGTGATCGGATCATGCTCGTTGTTCGGAATGATCTTTGGTTCGTCGTGGATCATGGTCGGCTCGCCAATGGTCGCTGGACATGGTCGACTTTCTTCATGTCCGTTGTATGGTGGGCCCTGCCCGCAGTCAATTTGGAATCCACGAGGTTGCTCCATGTAGGAGGACCCAGTCGGGTCCCTTCAGCTTCTACCGCCCGGAAATAGGAAGCATCTTTGACTTTTTATGATTTCTTGAGTTCTAGATGCATTTGATCTCCAAACAATAACACAAGTTACTGTAACATTTTCCAATCTGTCTCTCTTTAATTTACCATCATTGGGTTGGTCTCATTGCTCCTTAATTTATGGATGTTGATTTCCAACACATTGTCACAAAGTTTACCAAATACCGAAAAATATTTTTCCGAACCTTTTCATAAGAATTACTCCCCCATTTTAAAATAAGTGTCATTTTAGCAATTCACACACATATTAAAGAAACTTATAAGAAGGCAATATACCCTTATTTAAGTTCATTTAATGTAGTTAAGTTGTACTCCCTCCGTCCCTAAATAATCGTCCTAGTTGACCCGGCGCACAGTTTAAGAAAAAACAATTGACTAGATTATTTATATTGATTTAATGTGTAGTTTCCTTTAATGTCCATGTGTATGTGGCCCATAATTAAAGTAGAGTGAAAAAGTAAGGGTAAAGTGGTAAAAATGATGTTCTAAAAAGGTAAGTTTGAAAGTTGACAATTATTTTGAGACAGACGAAAAATGAAAGGAGGACGATAATTTAGGGACGAAGGGAGTATTAGTATTTTTCTCTTTCCTCTTAACAATCCACTCTCTAACATCATTTATTTTGAAATTAATAAATAATGGTAGTTTTGGTAAAATATAAACAAATGTTTCTTGATTTCTGTGTTTTTTTATCCTTTTTTATTTCAACACCATTTTCTTTTAATTCTTTCACTATTTTTTCTTCCGAGGATTACAAAATAAAAATCTAAAATTCGAATCCAAACCTATTAAGTTTTGGTATCATCCCGTTCATTATTTTAATTTTGTGACTGATTTCGGAGTTTTTTTCTTTATTTATTTCAACACCATTTTCTTTTAATTCTATTCTATTTTTTTCTTCCGAACGTTACAAAATAAAATCTAAAATTTGAATCCAACCTATTAAATTCAGGTAGGCCTCTTCTGAGTGCACCAACTTCTCTGTAAGTAGAAGTTTTTTGGCGAGGGTTTTCCAGAACTAAAGGCGTTAAGGCTTGAGGGCTCGAAATCTGGTTGCCGGGACGCAGTGGGGGTTAGAAATGGGGAGGCGGATTCTGAACGATGCTCTGAGGACGATCGTGAATGCCGAGAAAAGAGGGTTTGCAACGACCCAGCTTCAACCCATCTCCAATGTCATCTCTTCATTTCTCCACATCATGAAACATCGAGGTATGCCTCTATCCCTTTCTCTGTACATCTCTCCATAAACCCTAACCCTAGCTGCCGAGTTTAAGAGCGGACGTGATTGATTTTCTGTAATAGTTCACTTATTGATGATAATATGTTTTGATAAACTCCACCCCATTAGTGATAGTCTTCGAAGATCGGATGATATGGTGCTTGTAAATGGAGTGAATTATCAATTAGTTGGGATAGCCAATTGACTTAGTTAAATTTAGATAATCAATATCATGGTGTATGATTATGGAGATTGAGTATTATCCTCACGGTTAGTCCATCTAGTTAATTTTTTTTTTGATAAGTCAGTCCATCAATGGTGTATGATTGTGGATGAGGTAGGGTGTTTGATTAGCTGCTAGCTTCTATGAAAGAAACGGAGTACTAGGGTTTTAATTGAAGGATCCTAACCTGATGAAGTACTGATAATAGAAGTTAAAATGATGGCTGAATGAGTGGGAGACATTTGGAATATGAGCACTACTACAGTACTGGGGCAATGAGTAAGCTTGGAGATGAGGGGAGTGGAATCAACACAGATGGCTTCTTTGTAAAAGAGTCCTATGTGCAGGGGCATGTGGGCTTCAGGAGTGAGTGAGGAGGAGTGGTCATATTGCTTCAGCTCTAGAGTTGACCCTCCCAACTGAAAATTGTAGAACTGGTAGAACAGAGCAAGGTTGGAAGTGGCTTGGAATTTGGGTTTTAGGGAGGTTGTATGGGGATAGATGCCAAGGAAGCAATCCAAGATCTTATGGATGCATATAGGGGTGGCTATCTCGTAATTTTTTTATTTTCTTTTTGATAAGTAAAGATTGTATTAATTACGGCGCCATAAAGGATGGCACAACCATGTACACCGGATGTATACTAAACAAAAATTACAATAGAGTAGAACTATCCACCAAATCATGTTGAAGAGTTGTTTCCCCACACCATCTATCTTTCTAAAATCTAACATTTTCCCCATCCCCTACTTCGAAGAGGATACCACGCTAGAACTCATCCCAGCCTTTTGATATCCCCTTCCACACACTGGACCCATAAGCAGATCTAACAACCGAGGGTGACCAAGACTGACTTCCTTGCCCAAATTTACCCAACACGATTTTCCTCCACATTACCTCTCTCTCCACTTTGTATCTCCACAGCCATTTACCCAACATTGCATTATTGAATTCCCTAATGATTTTGATGCCCAAACCTCCACTCTTGAGCCTTGAACAAACAGATTCCCAGTCCACAAGGTGATATTTTCTCTCCTCATTGCCTCCCTCCCAAAGGAAGTCCCTTTCCAATTTTTCAGTTCTCTTCCATCCTGCCAACCTCTTTTCAAAATGGACTCCACGTGTCAACTTTCTTAAAAGAAGCGCCAAGAGGAAGACCCAAATACGTAGTTGGAAGGCTTCCAGCTTTACAACCAAAGAAAGAAGATAGATCACCCAAGTTGTTCACCGTACCCACAGGGATGATTTCGCACTTTGAAATGTTAATTTTTCAGCCCCGATGCTGCCTGAAAAAATAATAAAACCATCCGAAGATAGCCTAGATGAGATTTCCTTGCATCACAAAACATCAAAGTGTCATCTGCAAACAGTAAGTGAGTCATTGTCAGGTTTGGCACATCCTCTCTACTCACCTTGAACCCCTGAATAAAGCCTCTAGCCACTGCCTTGTCGAGAAGACAACTCAGAGCTTCCATCACTACTATAAATAGGAGGGGAGAAAGCGGACCCCCTTGACGGAGGCCTCTCGAACTTGGGAAGAAACGTGCTGCCCTCACTGTCCAGGATGTCCAGTCTACTGATTTCCTCCATTACCACTTTAATTCTCGATTCAATCTTTCCAAAAGACTCCCTATTCCACACTCTGAGATCCGCCTTGAGCAACTTTAATTTTATGGCAATTCTGAAGCATGGCTTCCCTCAACTACATACGATTCCCATTTCAATATTACCCAATCCATAAAGCCAGGGTCTTCAAGCCACATATTTTCAAATCTAAACGGGATATCCTCATATGAACCTCATCTCTCTCCAGCAAGATAGGGACATGGTCGGAGGTTACCTTCGGAAGGGTACGTTTGGAAAACTCACCAAACTGATCTGCCCTATCTGACTATCCGAGGATAAGAGAAACCTATCGATTCTTGAACGTTGCTGGCTGTCCCCACCTCTGAACCAAGTGAAAGCATGCCCTTCTAAAGGTAGATCCACCAGTTTCATCTCATTAAAAAATCATTGAAGATGTCCATGGCTTGAGAGAGGAACCTTGAGTACCGTAGCTCATGGGGAACCAAATCGAGTTAAAATCCCCCACACACACGGAACACTCCATATCTGACGAACCGACTTTAACTCATCCCATAACACTGTATTCTGTCCTTCAGAAGGCGGACCATAAACCGCTGAGAAAGTCCATGAGATTCATGTAGATGCTTCCTTAAAAGAATGGATATAAAGTGAGAACCTTGAATCAAGACTACTTTGGATACTATCCTGCTATCGCACGCCATCAAAATACCCCCGCCGTCTCATCAGCTCCGAGATAAACCCAGTCGAAACACCGATTTCTCCACACACTTCCCACCAAACACTTGTCTAATCTGCCCATCTTAGTTTCCTGCAAACAAACAACATCAGGTTTCCAACGCCTGAGAGCTCCTCTAGTAATTTGGACTGGGTTTGGGTAAACCCACCCAAATCTGCCCTTTAGATAAATAGTAAACTTGTGTATCACAAAAGTTACCTAATAACTTGAACGGGTATTTTTGGGTATTACCCATTACCCAAAATCTAACCAAAAATTAATGGGCAAACCCAAATGCAATCACCATTGATTATTCAACTTTATAGCCATAGGGAGAAACAAACTAACTGATTGTAAAAGAGATGTTGATAAGTGAGCAACTTCAGCTCTTGCTGTATAGGAAAAACCATAGCCCTAAGAATAGCAGTGACAGAGGCCTCTGCTCAATTCATCTAAAAGAAGTAAAAGATGATGACAATTCTATCATGTTAACATGGAATTAAAAGAGGTGATGGTTGTGAACTGTGAAAGATTTCAGGTATTTTTGGTCTTTTTACAACGGAGGAGAAGGAATTTAACTTGGCCAACTGCTCTTTTGTTGTGTGTGTTGGACCATTTGGATTGAAAGGAATAGAAGGGTATTTGATAGCAGGAGAGGTCCTTGTCTCAGTTAAAAGACACTGTGTTGCGAACCCTCCGGTCTTGGTGTTCAGAAGATGCTAA
>JABEVN020000097.1:0-107797 GCA_013146195.2 Codonopsis lanceolata | reverse complement strand
AAGTACGATCATGGGCACGATTGCTTTTAAGCACTGGCAGCACTTGCAACGCGCAAAACTCTTATCTTTTCTCTCTTAGTTTTCCCCTCATTTCTCTCTTTTTATATTTTTATTGCTCACTTTGCTCTCCTTTTGCACGGCTATCTCACTACTGCTCTCATGTTTTCAGCCGGCCCTCACTCTTGTTTTCTCTCAATCTCCTTTTTGTTCGGCTTCTCTTGTCTCATGTTCTTTTCTCACAAGCCGCACTCTTTTTGTATACTAAGCTGATCTTGAAACACTTGCTTTGGAGAAAGTGGTGCAAGTATAACATTTTTGTTTTTGAAAACAAATGAGTACTTGTTCGTGTACCCATCATGGTGAACTGCTCTATCAAATTGCCAAGGCCTCCCACTAGCTAACATATGACTAGCCTATAACCTGTCACACCTCATCCTCATATCTCCCAATGAATTGCACCATCACTTGCTTATTCACCTTCTCTCTGTCGTTCAACCATTGCAATTTGTATGGTTTGGGATGTCGAATCAAAGGTAACTCAATTTTGTAACCATGGTAGTACTAGCCACATTAGTGCAACTACCCCCATCTATGATCACTCCACAATTTCTACCCCGCTTTGACAGTATGAAATATGTTCTCCCTTTGCAAAGTCTCATCCTCCTCTCTAACTTGGACATTCATTACCCTCCTAGTCACCAAACTCACCTATCTACTATCTCTCCTCGACCTCACCCAACCTCCCAAAGGTGGTATTTGTGAACACGCCTCCACCCATCCTCGGATGAGAACTCTCCATTCTCCCCATAACCATCACCTTCGTTCCACTTGCTCGTTGGCAAAGTGCCCATACACTGACACTTGTAACATCGAATGTCTCTCGTCTTGGTTCTATTCGGGTTTGAAGTAGAAGTAGGTGTAGATCTTTGTAACCTTTGGTGTTTCAAACCAGACTTCTGTGTTTTTATCTTCCCTTTGACTTCCATAATTAGACTTCAATTAGAGTTAGGAAAACCCGTGCATTACCTCCTCTTGTGTTGTTGCTCCACTTTAATGGATTTTTGAACTAATTCATTAATGTCAACATACGATTGCAACTCCACTCATTGGCAATCTCCTTATTCAACCCATTAGAAAACGTGCCATGGTCGCCTCACTTATCCTCCTCTATTGTGCCCTAATCATAGCTGACCTCCATCTCCTTGTAATACTCCTCTACTCTTAGTACCTTGCCTCAAGGTTTGTTAGCCGTTGGTGTAGGTCCCTATAATAATGAGATGATGTACCGCTTCCTCATCAATCTTTTCATCCTCCCAAGTCTCAACTTGAGGTTCCCTATATCTCTCTATCCACCCTCATTCCCACCAAACCGCAAAGATAGTCGGAAAAATTCAATGGGTTTAGTTTGACTTTCTTCAAGTCGGTATAGTTATGGCACCCAAAAATTCTCCATCTTCATCTCCCACTCTAGGTATAATCTCGATCATTTTTACCCGTGAAAGTAGGCACCTTCAATTTTATCCCATTCATTATTATTCTCTATTTCTCCCATCTATTCCTGCCTCCTATCATTTGAGTCCCAATTTTCTCCTTCAAACTCTTCCTCTAGATTACGTTTAGGTTCAACCTGACTTGCCTCTTACTCGCACTACCTATCACATCAAGTTTTTCATTAAACTCCTCACTCATCTTACCCATCACCTCATGCATCTCCTCCTTTTTCCTCATCATCTTTTTCCATTTTAGCCATCATAGCTTCCTGAACAATTTATTATCATTAGCCATTTTAATCCTCACAAAACTCCCTTACGTGTATCTCCACTCGTATCACACAAAAGATTTTAATCACTCAAATCAAAACTTTAGGGTTCTAAAGAACTATCAACAAGTGCAAATCAAGTGGTAGTTCAACACAAGACTCAACAATTGATAACGATGTAGATTCAATTAAAGAGTAAGAAATTTGAAAAGACGAAGACGACAACGGTTAGTAAGCTTTTGATCGTAATTCAATTTTCGAATCCACAATTTTGATCCAAATAATTTTTTTTTTTTTTTTTTTTAAATAAAGTCCGAAAATCAACAGACGTAATGAACAACAAAGAAACGTATGAACAAAGGGATTTAACAGCCATCAGCACCTTTTTTTTTTTGTATCACACCTAACCTTCACTCCGGTCAATGGTATTCTTTTCCTCCTAAAAATTTTTTTTTTGTCGAGATTTGTACTTTTTTTTTTTTTTTTTTGTTCTCTACCGAATTTGCAAAGCTGAAGAATAACACAATTTTTTGTTTTTGTTGAGTTTATAACCCCAGATAGGCTTCGAACAAATAAACATCTATGAAGAACAAACGTAGGGATTTGATCCAGTTCAAGCGAAGAAGAGAATGAAATGAGTATCTCATTAAGAACAATTTAAAGACAGATTATGGAACTGCTCCGATACCAAAATGATACGATCTTTCTCGGAAGGCTTGAAGAGCGATTTACTCACGCTAAGCTGGATCGAAGGATGCCATGGGATGACATTACTACTCCAACAATTAGCACGACAGAACCTGGCATGTGCCAGCAACCCGAAGCATTGAAGAACCTAAGTATAGTGATAGACGCCACAATTGATATGGAAGAATCAATAAGTCAAAGAAGAACACACAAGCTTCACACTCAGATACTCAATAGTTCAAGAAGAACCAACAAGTTTTGATAAAACTCACAAAATAACAATCTCATAAACCGACGCTCAATGAAAGAAAACCCCTATTTATACTAAACTAGGCCGAAAAGTCGCACTAAAGAATTAGGGTAAAGTTTGGACGCAACCCTAATTTACAAAGCAAGAAACGGCAGTCTCTGGCCGCAGCTTGACACTCATGTCCGCAATGGCAGTAGTCGGGCCGAATCACTGACCTTGCGGCCGTACCGTGATGACCTTGCGCCGCAAGCCTTCCGTAATGTTTGCGCGTAATAACAAGGCATGAATTCATCCCTTCTGACTCGATCAATGCTCGCCAGCCTTCCTCACCTGGGTCTCTTCATGGCTCTGCTCGCTCTTCCATTTCCATTGTCTCACCTAACCAAGCCATTGACTTCTTTCACTGCATTTTCTTGGCTCGAGCTCTTGTGACCGGTCCAATGGTTGCTCCCATCGGTGTTGAGTTGTTGTTGCTCCGGGATGTCCTCATCATCTCCAGCCTCTTCCCAATCCTCACCACTTCCCACTTCTTCCCAAACTCCTTCTCCTTCTCCACCTCCTCTCCTCTACTTGTACCTCCTTCTCCTCCCATCCCTCCTCTTAGAAATCAACTAGAACTAGAACCCCTTCTGTCATTTTCAAGGCTTTTATTGTGCCTCCTCTTCAAAACCAAACCTTGTTCTAATACATCATTCATAAATGCATGTCATGTAGAACCTACTTCTAGTCGCAGAAACATCAAGATTGGATTGATGCAATGAATAAGAATTAACAAAGATTAGAGGCAAATCATACTGGCAAGTAGTTCCTCTACCACCGAAAGAAACTGGGCGTAAATGGGTCTATAAGGTTAATTATCTAGAAGATGGTAGCATTGAAAGATACAAGGCCAGATTAGTGGCTAATACAATCGTAAGGTATTGATTACAGAAACCTTCTCACTTGTAGCTAAGATTGTCAGAAACCTCCTTTCCATTAAAAAGCTGGGAGGTCCATCAATTAGATGTAAACAATGCATTTTTGCATGGGGATTTGGAAGAAGAGGTGTACATGACTATTCCATCGAGGATATTCTATAAATCGATCTTACGGTATGGTGCAAGCTCCAAAAATCATTGTATGGCCTTAAACAGCATCGTGCAATGGTTTGCCAAACTTCGAGAAGCCCACTTCTTTCACCTTGGTTTTGTTCGGTCTCATGCCTGACTACTCCATGTTTACTTTAACAAAGGGATCCTCATTTCTTGCCATGTTAGTGTATGTTGATGACATCATTGTCACGACGATGATCCTACTGTGTATTTCTGGCAGGTTTGGATGATAGATTCAAAGACTAAAAACCTAGGTCCCATAAAGTATTGCCACTTGGGAATTGAAATTTCCGGATCATCTCGAGGATGTCACCTGTAATGTCGGAGAAAGTATGCAATCTTGGATTTGATTACTATTCGGGACTTGGGGATGCTTGAGCCCTTATCCATTCCACTAGACCCCAATGAGAAGCCACTGTCCAACGCGGGGACTCGATTGGTGATCCTAGTTTATCTGAGACAATTGGGTGGCAAGTTGCTTTACCTCACTATTACAAGGTCCGATATTGCTTTTTCTTTGCCCATATTCGACCATTTGTTCAGCACTCCTACAACAGTTCATCTTAAAGCTTTGTTCGAGTCTGCGAGATATATCAAGGCCTCCCTAGTCTAGGCATATTCTATCTTCATCAAATGATTTCCAACTTAAGACTTATTGTGATAGTGATTGGGTGGTAACGAATGATAGGAAATACGTCGCTCTCGATATTGCCTCGTGTTGGGTGATTCTTTGTTATCTTGGTGTCGAAACAACTGTCATCGCCATGACAGATCATCTAAGGTTTCGAGTATGGTAGACATCGGCTTTGGCTTAGGCTTGTGAGGATTTGATCCTTTGGCTTCATGCCCTTCTCACCGAGGATCTACAAGTTTCTATTTCATTGCCTGTTCACGAATAGCTTGGCAGGATTACATTTGCTAAGTTATTGAAATTGCATCAAATCCGGTATCATGCCGGGACAAAGCATTGAACTAGGCGCTATTTTGTTGGGGAGAAAGTTCAAAAAGGCTTTGCTTAAACCTCGGTATGTTCCTTCGAACTTCGGTGGCGACATATTTACCAAATCTCTTGGTAAAGTTCCTGCATAGTTCACTTTTGTCCAAGCCGCAAGTGTTTGCTTTGCCTCGCTTTTAGCTTGTGGGAGGGTATTGACATTAGTAATACTCGTCACCAGCAAATAATCTTCATTCGGTACATGAAGAAAGATATCTGAGACTCCACATGCAGCAACCAAAGTCCCGTTTGTTGATGTATGGAAATAAATGATTACATTAGCTTACATTGGTTAGAAATCTGTTAGTATGTTAATCTACTTAGTTATGCAGTTAGATGGACAGTTGGATGAGGATACTTAATGATTCTTTCATTCTTCTTCCAGCGATTAGTTAGAGGCGGAGCGAGCAACTTTAACATATATATACACGATTAGTTCATCATTCATTAATCAAGAAAACAATTCCCTCAACAACAACTTCTCTTTTCCAGATTTTTCAATCTTCAACATAGTCAATGTGTTTGATCTTTGATTTAAATTATCAAAAAAAATGCTAATTATGTCTTAATTCTAGGCGTTAGGCGCTAGTGTGCCCGCCTAGCGACCACCTAACGATTTTTAGAACATTGGTTATGAGGAATCATTTTCTAATCAGGATTCAACACATTCTAATCGCGATGTATCATTTTGTAGTTTTGATATATCTTCATCTCATCAAAGTAAGACTGTGAATTCTGCAAGTTTTGAAAGTGAGGATGATAATGTATCATGTTAAGACATACATCCTACACAACCTCGAAATGATCTTTTATCTACTAGTTGGGTACCTATTACTATAGGCAATGAATAAATCTTTAAAGGGAGAATGAATGAATTTCGTTGGGATCTTATAAAATATTCCTTTAAAATTGAATTTTATTATTCTTTTATCGATCAGATAATTATTGTTGAATGTGCTAAGAAATTCAGTGATCATTACAATTGGTCTGTCAAGGCATGTATCTCAATTATTGATAATTTTGTTTCCATTTACAAGTTCAATCTTACACGTAGTTGTCTTGTTTTTGCGATTGATGTAGCTGATAACTCAAGAAGGATGGGCTGTGTTGTTATTGCAGACTTGATTATTGAAAATGTTCGTAATCGACCAAGTTATTGCCCAACTGATGTAATTGATCATATGATGACCCATTATGGAACTAAGATATCATACAGTAAGGCATGAAGGAGCGTTGAGACTGCTCGTACAAATATTTTTGGTGGTTATAAAGAATCTTTTAAAGAATTACGGTCTTATGTTAAAGTCTAGTATATTAGTAATCTCGATAGCTTTGTTGTTGTTGAGTCGGATGATGTTTCAAATGTCAGTTGTTCTTTGCTTTTCGGGCGTGTGGAGATGGCTTCCAATATTGTCGTCTTATATTGTTCATAAATAACATATTTATGAAGTGTTGTTTTATAGGCACCCTCTTGTCTGACCGCCAATGATGGAAATCAAGGTACCATCAATTATTTTCAAATTGTTGTTTTTGTTAAAGTTTTATAATGTTATAGTAGATGCATCAGAATGAAAATTCATGCATCGTATTTTAGTAATTTATTCATTTAGTATAAAATAGGATGCATCGGAATCCAAATTCTTGCATCAAAATTTAATTGAGTTGTAAAAGTCATTTCAATTGAATGCATCGAGATTTATAATTACTTGCATCACAATTTTAATGATGTAATTTGAATGATTATACTGTTTTATCAGATTCATATTGTTTTAATCCAGATTTGTTTCCGCTTGCATTCGCGGTTGTAAAGCCAAAAATCGCAATAATTAGTTTTGGTTTCTTTTGAAAATACAAAAAGTTACTGACGATCGGGATGTTTTGTTTGTATTCTATCAAAATGTTGGGTTAATCAAAGCAATGTCCGATATTTTGGGGAGTTCAGCCAAATAGTTATTTCTATTTGGGGCACCTATATCTATCACTGTGCACTTACGTTTCATAGACGTTTGAATCGATTTGTAAAATAGACAATGTTTAGTATTTAGCATGCAGTTGACTTGACTGTCGGGCACGCGTATTGCACCTTGTTCGGTTTAAAAAGTGCTCTTCGTTTCCCTGATTATGCGCACCCGAGCAATCAAATGACGTTGTGAATACGTTTAATCTTAATATATACTCTTTTTTTAAAGTCATTTTGTCTTTTCTCTTTACTTTTCTTCATTAAAGCAGGTCTTCTCATGGTATGACCCCATAGAGAAGGACATGGAAAATTATTGCCACTTATTGGGGGTGGGGGTCCAAAGTTATTGTACTCGTAGTAGACTTTTCTACGATCCTTAAAATTGATTCTTTTTATTTTATTGAAATAATTATAATTCGGTATAAATTTATAAAATTGTAACCGTTTTATTATCTTTTTTTTTTCTTTATCGATAAAGTATTTTTTGAAAATTTTGTTCAAAAAATATCTCTTCTTCCGTTTCCTTCTTATTTTTGCATAAAAGAGAGGTTTAAATCTTAATTTAATTACCTTAGTTTCGACCAAAATGCATTAAGCTCATTTTATTTTATTTTTTTCTTAATTTAATCACTCTATTTGGTTCCTAAAGTCAATAAGATCACTAGAGTCATTTCCGTTAGTTAAATTGGATTGAAATTTTTTAAAAAAACAATAATATCCTTACCTTTGAAAAATATATTGATAAATTCAAATCACATAATAAAAAATTATATTTGAGAGGAAAAAGAGACCCGCGTACTTCCATTTCTCCTCACTTTTCTTCGCATTAAAGCAGGTCATCTCATGGTATGACCCATAGAGTAGGGACATGGAGACTTATTGCCACTTATTGGGGTCCAGAGTAGTTGTACCTGTAGAAAACTTTTCTACCATCCTCAAAATTGCTTCTCTTTATTTTATTGAAATAATTGTAGGTAGGTACAATTTCATAAAATTGTAATCGTTTTATTACTTTTTTTCTTATCGGTAAAGTATTTTTTGAAAATTTTGTTCTAAAAATATCTCTTCCTCCGTTTCCTTCCTATTTTTGCATAAAAGAGAAGGGAAAAGTTTTTTTTCTTTGAGATGCTATAGTTATGATGTTGTTGTAAGCTCTAAGGCTTCCTGCACGAGATAAATCCAAAAATGGTTGAAGAAGACGACGACGACAAATCCAACAAACTTAATTGTGATTCAAGTCGAAGTTAACGAATTAGACTTCAGTAGTTTCGGTGTAGGCATCGAACAATAAACTCAGTTATTATTTTGTATCTTTAAGTAGACTTCCAATTTGTTAAATTAGGAAGGTAACTATTCTCTTGTTTAAAATATAGATTGATTGTAATTGATTTAGGAATACCCATAGATTGATTTGATTTAATTGTATATAGTGGAAAAATCACACAGCAAGAATTCAAGTTGGAGTGTGGATTGGTCTTAGACTCTTAGTCGTCTCTTATTTTCTCAAATTTTGTAATTCTTCTTTGGTCTTAGTCGTCTCTTATTTTCTTCCTTGTCTTCGTGTGATTCTACACTTGTCCTACTTGTCCTTTCTCGAAAATAACTTTTCAAAACAAATGATCGTCTTTTCCATTCTCATATGCAGCTGGAAAGTGGATTGGCAAGATGTAATATAATATATGTAAATTATTCGATTAAATGACTGAATATAAATTTGTTGGGTGTTGAGTATCTTTTTGAATTACGATGTATCAAATTTTAATTATGATGCATTGTTATAAAATATAAATAACAGTTACACAATTTGGAATAGTTAATTGCGATTTAAAATTGAATTGCAATACATCGACTTTCAATTGTGATGTATTGATTTAGAATTGTGAGGTATCACTATTAAATAGAAATGACAACTACACAATTTAAAATTATGCATCGCGATTCAAAATCATGTATCGCAATACACATAATCATGAATCGCGATGCACAAATTGATGTTTTTGTGGGGCATATGTTTGGTTCAATCGGTAATTTAATTTTAATGTTCAATCTAGTAATTTGAGTGTATTGAACAATAGTAATTACAGATTTAATCTCGGTAGCTGAAAATTGGCTGGAAAAAGAGGAGGGGGCGGGCAGTTACAAGGGAGATGGAGAGATCGGCTAAAGAGTTACGCAAACAATCTAGTTAAATGTAAAAGTTGCAATTTGACTTATGTAGCCTTATTTAAAGGTTTGGTTAGTTATTAAGTGGAAGGGTATTTTTATAAAATTATTTATAATAAATTGACGTGTATTGTTCTTAATTAAATGATGGATGATGTATTAAGTTAAGGGGTAAGTTTATCCATACATTAAGTTTTAAGAAATAACCTAAACTTTTATAGGTAGTTAGATGAGATATATTATCTATCTATATAGTTCGCTTTGTCGTAGCAAAAAAAAATGATCAAAGTATCGGAGCGAATAACAAAAATAGTTGTGCTTCTTGCTAATTGCATGGCTCTGTAATGAAATTAGACGGCCAATCCTAGGGTAGATTTTTCCTAACATTTAAATGATGACTTAAATCACAATTTGGTCACCCTACTTTCACGATTTTTGCAATAAGCTAATTATACTCTCGTTTTTCTCAGTTTAGTCATTATACTTGACATTTGATGATAATTAGGTCACTATTAATCCTTTCCGCTAGTTGGGTTGGATGAAAATATTTGAAAAAACAGAAATGCCCCTTTTCCTTTGGCATGTAAATTCAATAAGGTCACTATACTTGACATGTAAAGTCAATAATGTCACTAAAATTTATCAAATTAAGAAAAATAAATTACTAAGCTCACATAATTGTAAAATAAATACTAAGTTCTCAATAAAGTTAATTTATCTAAATTTGAGCTATTTTTATTCATTTCAATTGCTTATTTGACTTATTATAAATTTGAGTTAGTTTATTGCAAAAACCGGTGAGAGCAGGATAATCAAATTGTAATTTAACCCTTAAATGACAAACCCACAAAATGAGAGAGCTTTCTCTTTTATATTACTCTCTCCAAAAATTATTGTCTTATTTTAACTTTTTTGTTATTAAATTGGATGTTTTCAAGTACAAATTTGACGTGTATTTTTTTGAATTAATTTTTTACCTACTAGCGGTGTAGAATTTTCTTTACATGAGCGATTTTTGGATCACGACACGTGGCCAATCAAAATTTAAAAAAATCAAGACAATGATTGTGATTGATATATGTCATGATCCAAGAGCCGCTCGAGTTAAAAAGATTTTATATCATCGGTGGATGAAAAATTATTTATATTTTACTTTTTTCAAAATAAAACTCGTAATTTGTATTATTTTTTAAGTACTACAAATTACGTGTTTTATGATTATGAAAAATATTTAAAAATCTACGTCAAATGTGTTTTAAAAAAAACATCTAATTTGACGGAAAATATCAAATATGATAATGATTTTAGGATCGAGGAGTATCTTGATTAAAAAATTTTAAAAGTTTTATTTAGTTTTTAACATTTCTCCTTTTTCATTTTCTTTCCCCAACGTATTCCTTGACGATTAGATGGTGGCTAACCTATGGGAAAAGAGCGAGGCTGCCCAAGCCCAAGATTTGTGTCTATGTTGAAAGCATACAAGCTTCGGCCTTTTGCCTTTCGGCTTATCTTTAGATTTCATAAACATTGATGTTGGGCCTAAATGCCAAAGGCTTGGTTTGGTTTTAGGAAAAATTGTCCGTCGGTCCACTTTTCAATGTATTAATTCACTTCATTATCGTATTTTTTTTTCAATCGGAAAAGAACACTTTTGAGGATAAAATGACCGTGATACCCTTATTAATCCTGAGACGCGCTACAAAAATGCACCGCGATTCAAGGATGTATGCACCACGACTCAAAAAATTTATGAACCGCGATTTGATTATTTTTGAAAATGCATCGCAGTTCAAGAATATAAGCAACCACGATTCAAAAAATTTCTGAACTGCGATTCAATTTTTTTTGAAAATGCACCGTGATTCAAGAACGTATGCAACACGATTCAAAAAATTTCTGAACCGCGATTCAAAAAATTTATAAACTGTGATTCATCAGTTTAATTGCCTAGTCTATTTTTGAACCTAAATATATCAATGTTTGCAACGCGATACATCAATGTTTGTAACGCGATACATTAATCCGATATTTTTGCCCCGGATATAAAATCATAAAGAACCAGACCATGTCATCCACATTCTTCTTTCATCTCCTCTATCGTAAGTCTTCTTCTTCCTTTTCCGCATTCATTTCTACTGGAAAATATTAACCCAGCACAGATCCATTACAGTTTCGTATTTCAAAAATCAAAAAAATTGTTTAGCTTTCGGGGGCGTTGCCCCCGAACCCCCATGAAAGGGTGTTGCCCCCTCGACCAAATCGGGTAGGTCAATCCCCGTTTCGTTGCGCAATAATGATGATTTTCGAATTCAAAGTGTGTTATCGGAGCTATTGAGGGAGACGATGACATTTTCATAACAATATTTCAAAATTTTGGTCCTTTGTGGTTGAAAAAAAAAACGGTTGACTTTTGGGGTTAAAATTTTGAAAAAGGGACCGGCTAGAATTTTACCCTTGCTTTTATTAAGACAAACTTGCGGGCCGATCCACTTTTTGAAGTTTTAATTTGCTCTAGTACCGTGTTCTTTTTTTCAATCGGAAGATAACACTTTTGGGGGTGAAATGACTGCGATCGCTTAATGAGCATGAGGCGCATGTAACGGATGACAAACCGTTGAATTATGTATCGCGGTTCCAAAACTATGAGAACCGCGATATATAATTTAATGTCGGCTATTGATATTTTGTATCGTGATATAACAATACGTTAACTGCGGTGCAAAAGTATGAGAACCGCGATATTTGGTTGTTGATATTTTTTATCGTTGTGCAACATTATATGAACTACGATATATAAATGAACAGAATATCAATAGTCAGCATTAAAAGAAGCAAACTACCCGACACGTATATTAACCACCAAAAATTAATGACAACAACCATTTTTCTTCTTTATTTCGTCTTTAAATATATAATGTCATATCTTCTCAAGCTTATCAACTATTATTTCGTCTCACTCCATATTATTTATTTAAAATTTTAGTTGTTGTTTATCATCAAGTTTCTTCTCAAGCTTTATGATTATCGGATTCATACAAATCTTAGATTTAAAAAAAAACATCCTCTTCTTCTTTCATCTTTATGAATTTGATGATAAAGCTTGAGAAGCAACTTGATGATAAAAAATTATATGGAGCTGATCTATGAAGATTTATCACAATCTAGATTTATCTTGGGCACGCCAAAACCTCGATCTCTCTATGTAGTCTTTTATCTGGGGCATGCCCAGACTTCATAAACTTTTGATATATTTCGATGTATTTTGATGTATTTCGATGTATTTTAATACAGAAATTGAAAGTAAAACATATATTGTGTATCGCGGTTCACTTGTTTTTGTATTGCGGTTCATTTGTTTTTGTATCGTAGCGCAAAACTATAAGGACCGCGATATATCTTTTAATGTCGGCTATTGATATATTGTATCACGTGTATGATTATGTGAATCGCGATGCATCCCTTTGTTATTTCGTAGCGCACCTCTTTCTCATCAAGGGTATTGCAGTCTTTTTACCCCTAAAAGTGTCCTTTTCCGGTTAAAAAAACATGGGACTGGAGAGAATTAATATTTCAAAAAGTGAACCGGCCTGAATTTTTCCCCTTTATTAAAAAAAGGGTGATAACCGAGTCGATGCCTTTTGAAAGAAATTCAATCGCTCCAATCCAACATAATATTATTTAACCGCTAAAGTACACTTTTGAGGATAAAATGAAAAGATACCATTAATGAATAAAAGACACACACAAAGCCCCTGCCCAAAATTGGGCATTGCAATGCAAAATATAGGCATCCCAATGCAAAATCTGGGCATCGCAATGCAAAAGTTGGACATCGTTTGTCTTTACGTTTGTCTTCCCTTGTTAATGACTTTGGGAGTGGGAAAAAGTGTTTACTTTCTCTCTTTCACTGGTCACCTTCCTTGGGAATGACAAAGCATCTTGAGCAGACTTACTGATTGGACAGTTGGAGAGTACTTTCCAAGAAAACTTGCAGTGGCAGACTCATCCCCAAGAAACTTTCATCTACTTTGACCAACGTAGCTTTTCCATCCATTCATCTCATTTGATAGGAAACATACATTGAAAATTCAAACACGGAAAATAAATTTAAAAATTTGCAGCATCTTGGGCTCTTGTCGAGAGTTTATCTTTAACAGCACACGCTTGTCTTTCAAGCCATAATAGTGAAGTTTCTCAACCAACAACAAGCTCTCTCGGAGAAAAAAGTTGTATAAGCATTATGTAGCCATGGAGTCAAGGAGTCAAGGAGCCTACTACACCAACATCAGAGCTTACGACGCCAACATAGGAGCTTACGATGAGGTTGCAATGCTAGCTATCGCAGTATGTTGATGCAGGCCGCCTTGGTAAGAAACGAGGTATCAGTGTTTACAATATTACCAAAAAGTATATGTAAAGAAGATGATGATGAAGAGAATAGGAAAAAGGAAATCATTAGTTGTAAAGAAGATTTTGATTTCGTAAGACTAAGACTACATTTTCAAGAGAAAGAGGATGGTGCTTGGTGCATGGGTATTTTAGGAAAAAAATAATGAAAGCTAACTTTTGCGATTTAAAAAAAAAGTAGCTAAGCGGTTACAATTCTAGGAAATTGTAACGGCCGCAATTGTTCCTTAAAAAATGGAATAATTACGGGCTATTACCTTTTAGAGAAATTATAATCTCTCCAGTCTGCCTTCTTTTTATTCAACCGGTAAATTGTTTTTTCATAAATTTGTTCTAAAAATACCATCTTCTCTGTCATTCTCTCTAGGGGTGTAAGTGGTTTGGCTTGTTTTAGGCTAAAACCACGAACCGAACTGCCCCTTTTGATTCCAAAAATCTCAAACCGAACTGAATAAGTTTTGAAACCGAACTGAACTGATCGAACTCGATTTGGTTTGGTTTAGTTTTATGGTTTATATAAATTATTTTTAATCAACTGAACCAACATTAAGAATAACAATAAAAATAAGATTTTAATTTGGAATTAACATCAAAATTATAAAATAACATATTATAAATAAATTATTATAAAGAAAACAAAAGAAATTCCAAAATAAACACAAACAATGGAAGAAATAATTGTCCTCCAGCAATCAAGATTTTGTTTGGTTTATTATGTGTGTGTGTGTGTGTATTAACTATAACTAAAACAAAAGCCGCTGCTGCCACGTGGCGGCTTTCTGTTGAGTGCTTAATTTTTAAGTAATTTGGTGCTGCCACATGTCACTATCTATGAATTATAAAAACAAAATTAAAATTTTACTTTTTCATAACTACAAATGTGGTAACTAAATTTTAAAATATTTTTAAAAAATATTCTAATCTTACTTTTTGATAACTACAAATGTGATTTAAAAAAAAAATTATAATCTTAATTAAAAAAATAATTTTGTGATAAAAATTACCGTTTTTGCAATTTTAAAAAAATATTATAATCTTAATTTTAAAAAATGTGATAAATTTTAAAATTTTACTTTTTAATAACTACAAATGTGATAACTAAATTTAAAAATATTTTTAAAAAATATTCTAATCTTACTTTTTATAACTTCAAATGTGATAAAAAAAATTTCTAATCTTAATTAATGCACATAAATTTAAGACCGGACATCCTTTATCCAAACATAAATTTTATATCACAAATTTAGTTAATGCACGCCTACTAATCAATTTAGTTAATGTGATAAAAGTTTACAGTTAGGTTAGGATAATTTTTATCACATTTGTAGTTATCAACTAGATTTTATCACATTTGCAGTTATCGAGTAGATTTTATCACATTTGCAGTTATCGAGTAGATTTTATCACATTATCACATTCTTAGTTATAAAATAGTTAACCCTTTTTTTCACTCTTTTTTTATATGTACTCTCTCTTTTCTCTCCATACCATTATTATTATTATTATTATTATTATTATTATTATTCATGCAAACCTGGGTTTCTTAATCATTTGAATCAACAATTGAAGCGGTAAGAACAAGGCTTGTGCAGGTAATTTTGTTTCTATGATTCTTTCTTTGATCTTCTTCTGCTTAATAAATTTGATGTTCTTATGCTGCTAAGTTTTTCTATGTTAATTGATATTTCTTGCCACTGTATAAAAATTAGATAATTAACCTATAACAACTTCAAAAATGTTCATAATCCCATAGAGTTCATAATTGTCATAGAGTTCAGAATTGCCCCAACACCTTATCTTGAGAATCATAGAGAATGCACACGGTAGATTTATGCACAGAAGAGTATGTTGAGGTTGCTCAAAAGGTGAATTAGTTTACACCACTATGCACGAAAAGGCTCTATACCAGCAGCAGTTAATGAACTACTTGAAATTGTTTCTTAAAAATTAATCAGCATGTTCACTAGAAATTGCACACAAATAGAACTGTCTGCCCCCATTCATCTTATTATCACACCCTAACATGAAAATACATTATCAAAATAGCATTTGTTGCTGCCCAAACAGGACAGCAGCAAAGTGTTGTACAATGCACATTAAAACATGTACCCTGCTCTATTCACCTCGGTAACATATTCCACGCAACAATGTACAACACAATAATTACTCAAAAGATGGCAAACCAAAATCAAAACTCCCAGGAATCCGACTCCAGTATGTTGAGTATGTTGAGTTCAGAAGAGTATGCTGAGGTTGCTCAAATTTTCCAAATTGCTCACCTAGATTCCTCCATAGGAATCCGACTCCAGTATCTCCTATCGTTAATGCCCGTTATGGCCAACCCGTTCGAAAATATCGACAAACAAGCCCTTCATGTACCCTTATCCAGCCAAACTTTCTGCACAAAATCCAAATAAATAATCAGTAAACTCCGATCGATATCTTCTTAGTTACAGCTAAAACACTATAATACATCGCACATACCTGACCACATATGTAACACAACTAGCTTAGGTTTGATTCACAATTATAAACTTATAATTTAGAAAGTTTTGATTTTTGAAAAATACCTCTTGTAGACAATGTAGAGGCTAGAGCACTAATAAGAGGAGAGTTGGAGTCTTGGAGACTGGAGAGTGGAGACTTCAATTCAGTCGCCGGTCGAATCGAGAGGGCCGAGGAGGCTGCCGTACCGGAGTCTTTGGCGGAGTGGCGAAAGCCGAGCTGAGGAGTGGAAGGAGGTCGGGGAGAGGAGGGACGACGGACTAAGGAGGAGAGCCCGAGGGAGGCCGGACAGCGAGAGAGAGGAGAGGCCGGAGGAGAGGCGGCAGGATTTTCTGATTTGGGGATTTAGGGATTCAGACAATGTCAATGGTTAGAAAAAAAAAATTTATAGGTGGGGCAAATTGTATAAATTTTATCCAGGTGGGGGAAAATTGTATAAATTTTATCTAGATGGGGGCAATGTCAATGATTCAATTTTTTTGTTTTTTTACCATTTTTTTTTGCCAAAATCGGTTAATATCAGATAAATTTTATAACATTTGATTCAAACGCGTTTCACTTTATTAGAACTTCAATTTTTATGGTAAACTTTTTTTGTGGATATATTTTATCAATTCTCATATATTTTAATCTTTCAATTACATGACTATATGATCAATTTTGAATATTTACCTTATTTTTTGTTTTTTTCCAAATTATTCTAATTAAAAAAAATTATTTATTTATTACAAGTTTAGAAAATCATCTTATTATAAACAATTTTTGCAAATATAACAAAAACTATTAAAACCATGCATATGGTACTAAATATATCTATATAATTCTTTTTTTTTTCCTGCCAACAATTAAAATCTAATAGATTTTAAAACCGGTACCTCCTTTATACATGGTAAAAGTTTTTTTCTTTTTCTTACCATTTTTTGTTATCAAAATCAATTAATATCAGATAGATTTTATCACATTTAATTTTAACGTGTTTCACTTTATTGGTACTCCAAATTTTCATGGTAAAAGTTTTTTATTTGCGGATAGATTTTATCACATTTGATTTTAACGTGTTTCACTTCATTAGCACTCATCAATTCTCATGGTAACAACTTTTTTTATTTACCATTTTTTGTTTACAAAATCAGTTTGTACCCAATAGATTTTATCACATTTGATTTAGACAAGTTTAATTTGATTAGGACTCCTCAATTCTCATGGTAGAAGTTTTTTAATTTTTATTATTTTACCAAAACTCAGTCAATTTAAAATAGATTTTATTCAATTTGATTAAACGTGTTCCACCAACACCACAAACAACCACTACGAAATAGCTTGCAAATTAAATCTACAAAATTCACATGAATTTTCGGTTTGATGATTCAGTGTGATCTCACGTTTTTTAATTATTTATTAATTATGTGGATATCTTGATGTTGTTGGTTTATTCAAATAGCTTGCAAATAATATTTACAAAATTAAGTTTCATAAACAATACTAAGTCAACCGTGCATCGCACGGGTAATAACATAGTATAATGACTAAATCAAGAGCCTAGATTATGCATATCAGATAATCCAAAAGTTTAGAATAGTTAACAAGTGTTAGATAATATATAATAATCCCTCCGTCAAAAAATTATTATCTTACTTTCCTTTTTCGTTCGTCCCAAAATAATAGATTATTTGAAAGTTTCCTTTTTAGAACATCCATTTTACCACTTTACCCTTATTTTTTTCTTTTTACTTTAATTTTGGGCCACATATTCATGGGCTTTAAAGGAAACCACACACTATTCCAATAATCCAATCAAATGTGTTTTCTTAAATCGTGTGCCAAGTCAACCCAGACGATAATATGTTGGTTTAATTTGGTTCAGTTTGATTAGGTATGATACCAAAAACTGTGAACCAAACCGAACCGAGCAATTTTCCAAAATTTGAAACCGAAATGGAACCGTCTTCGACCAAACCGACTGGTTTAGTTTGGTTTGGTTCGGTTCCTTGGTTCTATGGTTTTGATTTACACCCCTAATTCTCTCTTTCACCCTCTAACGAAATCAAAATTATACACTTTCTCTCTCTCTCTCTCTCTCTTCCCCCTCTGCACTTTCTCTGTCCTCGAAATTAATCCTTCCAAATTCAAATAAGTGAAGGTGGGTTTCAATAAACTACACTAGAAAATTGATTTTGATAAGAGGTAAGGTTTTGAATCCAAAACACTACGCCGAAGTAGAGGAAGAATATAAGGATGATAGTGAGGATTCTCTCTGTTTAAATAATGATTATATATAAACAAGAAAATCATTAATTAAATGTTGTTGTTGATACTGTTTGTTCCATCGCTGCCGATGATGATTCTTAGATAAATTGAGGACTCTTCCATCGGCATGACAAAACTTTTGATCTCGGATGAACCACAAAACCCCTCGCATATCAAATTGATGCTCTCGACGAGATTTACAAGACATCGTGTTTGTTTTAAGGCCAAAAAAAGCTGTTTAAACATTGTTTTAAGCTTCGGAAGTTTTTCTGATGCCCAATTTTCACGTTACAATGCCCAAATTTGAGCTGGTATTTTTGCAATTCTATGCCCAATTTTTTACAGATTTCAATTTTGCATTGCGATGCCCAATGTTTTCATTCTGATGTCCAAATTTGGACAGTGATTTTTTGTATTTTGATGCCCAAATTTTGACATAGTTCAATTGTGCATTGCGATGCCCAATGTTTTCATTTCTATGCCTAAATTTGGGCAATGGCTTTTTGCATTTCGAGGCCCAAATTTTGACAAATTTCAATTGCGTATTGCGATGCCTAATGTTTTCATTCCGATGCCCATATTTGGGCAGTGACTTTTTGCATTTCGATGCCCATATTTTGACATATTTCAATTGTACATTGTGATGCCCAATGTTTTCATTCCGATGCCCAAATTTGGGCAGTAGCTTTATCCACGCACACCTTTCCTTCATTCAAGGTTTTTTCGTCATTTTATCCCCAAAAGTGTTCTTTAGCGATTGAAAACAAATATCATGGGCTTTTCCAGTTATAATTTCATCACAGAAGACCAACCCGAATGTCTCCGTAAAAAATTGATGGTTAGTTTTGGATGATAACCATTTGGTCATTTCCCATCAATTTCCAACCGCTACAGTACAGAATTTTTATTTTAAACTGGTAAATGACACTTTTGAGGACAAAAGGACGAGTATACCCTTAATGAAATTGGATTAGGGGCACGTTGCATCGCAATTCCAAGTCGACGCATTGCAATTCTAATTTGTGCATCGAAAATCAAAATTCTGCATCGGAATTTACTTATTCCAAATTATGCATCGCAAATCCAAAATTGTGGATCGGGATTTTCTACCTAGGATAATCTATTTTGTGCATCTGAAATCAAAATTGTGCATCGGGCTTTACTAATATATATAATGGCAGAAGCACATAACACTGCAAAATAAGACAGTTTCCTGTCTAAAATCACTTGGCAAAAACAGAAAATCACTTTTATCTTATCTACCATGTGGAAATATGAAAATGTACACGATTTTCAATGTCTTCAAAATCTAGATAACATTTAACCTATTAATAAAAAACATAAAACATTAATTTATTGATTAGTCAAAAACTTTTGGAATTCACGAAACCTCTTTATATTTAGTCTTTACTATTTATTTCTTGGAAACAAATTAATTATATGTTTGATACATGGTAAATGAGCACATACACTAAAACATTTCTTTGGTAGCTGAAATCACTTCCATTGATCTATTTTTGTTCTATATATACCTCATATCTTTTTATTTAGTTCGGGAATCTTTGATTGGCATGCAGTAGTCCTTAAGTAAGGCTTCTTCCTATCGGTAGATTCTGATTATTGAACTTGATATCTCTGTGCAAGATGTTGCGTATGATGCTCTTTTTTTGAACTACCCATCTTTGAATCTTCCAGTGACTGCTGGGAGCATATTCTGACTCATTTTCTTAAATAAATTTTATCTTATACATGTGTACAACTTATCTTTCTTCGCATTAAATAATTCAATATACATAAGAAATGTTAAAATATATGAAATCGAACGTTAATAATCGTGAAAAACGTCTATAATTAGCATTGTGCTCTAAATAGGTGTACTTTCATAAGTTTACTATTTTCAAATGGTATGTTGATGAGATAGATCAATTCATTTAATGATATAATGCTCCTTAATTTATTACTTTAATTTTTATCCATATTCATTTTTCTTATGTATAGTTTAGTTGAAAAAAAATATGTCGT
The DNA here is from genome assembly GCA_013146195.2 of Codonopsis lanceolata. Taxonomy (NCBI): domain Eukaryota; kingdom Viridiplantae; phylum Streptophyta; class Magnoliopsida; order Asterales; family Campanulaceae; genus Codonopsis; species Codonopsis lanceolata. The sequence goes on along the minus strand of JABEVN020000097.1, from coordinate 87,712 downwards.
GTGTTTAACGCATTAGTGCAAAAACTAATTCCAAATAATGCGACGGAATTTCTTCATTGGTAATCCAATTTGTACATCAAAAAATAAAAATTGTGCATCGGGATTACTTTTGTGTTCTAATTCCAAATTGTGCATTGCAATCCAAAATTGTGCATTGGGATGCACAAATTTTGAATAATGATTATGCATCCAATTTATGCATCGCAAATCAAAATTGATGTATCGGTTTTCACCCTTCTTGTCCCTAACCGATTTGTGTTTCTTCAATTTGCTCACCGAATTTTGGCTCCACTACCAAATTTAGTACTCCTTCGACAAGATGTACAAACATGCAAATGAGTCATAATTGCATAATTGCCAAAGTAGGGTTTAGTTAGATAAAGAAGGCAAAAGCAATTAAAAGATGTCGAGCCACGTGATGTTGATTTGAGGCTTCTAGAACGATTGATAGAGTGACTCGTCAATCAACTAGGAGTTTTGCTTCCTTGAAGATTTTCGGATTACGTGAGGCTTTCCTTAGCAAAACAGGAGGAAGCAGAACTAAGAAGCTAAAAAAAGAGAGAATAATTTCACTTTTGGTACCTCAAGTATAGCCCAATTTCACATTTGGTTCCCCTGGTACGAGGTCATCAATGTTCATCAGCAACGTTACCCATTTTGATCAATTTTCATACTTTCCGTCTATTGCCCGTGAAATACTAACATGTAACCTACTATAGCATGTTGGAAACCGACTAGCCTTTGAGATAATTTCACATGTGGTACCCCTGTCACCAACATCAGCCGGTTGCTAACTTGGGATAGCAGGTTAGCCGTTAGACTTTGACAGTTAAGTGACGGAAAATACCAAAAGTGATGAAAATCACAAACGTCTGTAATGAACTTTGATGAGCAAGGTAATAGGGGTATCAAATGTGAAATTGGGTCTTACTTGGGGTATCAAAAGTCCAAAAAAAAAACTAATAATTGGATAAAGGATGCCACATGCATCCGATTCAAATTCAGATGAAGATCTCGCTACAAAATCCTCTATTCCTCATAGTTGTGATTTGCAATTATGTACTGGGAGTGAAGTACTGGGTGAAGTTGTATTTGGGTGCTCTGAGGACATGGGTGTTGAGAGTTGGGGGCTTTTTCGAAAGAATTTATCCAAAGTGTCCTTATGTTGTTAAAAAAATGGGGGTAGTAAACAGGTTAGAAAATTTAGGAATGGGACCAGTGTTAGTCCCAAAGGGCACAATAATAAGCTAAAAGGGGGGTTGAATAGCTTATTATACACTTAAAAACTTTTCATATAAGTTCCTAAAACAAACACTTGCAATTTATTAAAGAGATTGAAGTAGCGGAAGTCTTGTAAGGAAGACAGTTTAGGTCTGCCGGTGAAGGACTACCGGTAGACTTGGCTGAACTCAAGTCTGTTGTTTGAAGAGATAAGTAAATATTTAAGAAACAGTTCAAAGCAGTAATTAACAGTAATGAAAGAACACAAGTATTTTGAGATGGTTCGCACTATAAAGAGTGTTACGTCCACCACAAAGGCAGTCAACCTTGGATTTAAATGTACACTATATTTTCCACTAGTTCTATTACAAAGAGTTCCAATGGATCGTGTACAAAATATTTGAATTGTGTTTGGGGGTTTGGGAATGGAATATCTGAAAAACAGAATATTCAATTGTGCAGAAGAATAGCTAAAATAACAACAATAAGAAGCTTAAGATAAAGTGTTGATGCAAATCTTCTTGATTGTTGTCAAGGACTTCTTGATCAGTTTACGATCTCTTGAATGCATTGACTATAAAGACTTTATGTTGTTGGAGAATTTCAGAGCATTATTTTCTTCAGTCTTTAATGGCAGTATTTATAGCTGGGGCATTCTTGAGATCCGTTAGAGAAGACGAAGTGTAACAGCTCTATTAGGTTGAACGCATTAAATGCATGGAGCTGACTTGTAGATTTTGTCTTCACCGATCTTTGGCAGGAATGGTGCGAGTTGTTGCAAAGCGGCGTAAGAAAGTCGAGTTGCAAACCACGCAATAGTTGGTACAGCGTAAGTGTTAGTCTGCTCACTTGCTCATCGCTTTGTTCGTAAGGCGAAAGTCTTCTTGCTTTTCGGAAAGCTGGTCAGGCATGTCTGAGAAGTCATAGAAGATGTTTTAATTCAAATTCAAACGGATAAAGGATGAATTTAATTAATCCACTAAGACTTGGTGACTGGACACGTCATGCTTGAACACGTGCGAGCAAGAGTGAATCTTGAATGAGGTCTCCTCAGGTGAAGCTTTCAAGTCTTTCACCGAACTCGAAGCCTATAAAAACTATTCTATGGCAAAGTTCTATACACAGTTGTCACGCTAATTGATACGCAGCCCAATTAGCCACTAATGTATAAAACTAATGTAATGTATGAACAGATGTAAATCAAGATACAAATGAGAAACAACAACCGGCCAGCAATTTCCCCTAGTTTATTTTTAAAAGTTTTCGGCCTCTTATTTTTTTCGAATCGAAAAAAGGTGCTTCATGCATCGCAATATGAATCGTGATACATGAAAGTACCTTATTTTGATCATCACTATGCATAACGTGCCTTTTTTTCGAAAAATATTAGGGTGTAAAACTGTTGAAATTATCCAGAGGGGTCCAGGGGACCAAACCGAATTTCTCCCAGTTTTATTCCTTTCCCTTGAAAATGTCTTTTGTTTAAAGCTCTTGGTGAGAAAGATACAATATAGTATGAAAACATAATTATATAAATTTAGGTGACAAGTATATGATTGGTTAGAGATAAGACCATTACATGTGGTTATACCTTTTAAACCATCACAACGTTGACACGTACAATGAGATACAAAAAATTCACAATTTTTTATAGGCCTAGGATTTTTTTTCTTTTAAAGTATTTATTTATAGCAAATTTTGCATTGAAATACATCCTAAAAATCTTGAGTTCATAATTTTCGTTGAAGAATTATTATTTTAAGAGATAAGATAACTAAAAAATCAATAATTGGTTAAAGGACCCACTTAATTCTTCCTACGTGAAGGGACATGTGGATGCCACCCAAGCTACTATGATCCCATATCTAAGCAGACAAAACAGTCAAGTCAACCTCACCATAAGACAGACGACCATGGTGGACAAAGACCGAGGATTGTCCATACTCTGGCATAATAGCCGAGGATTGACAATGCTCAGTAGAACGACCAAAGATCAATCATACCCTACATGGTGGCCGAGGAAAACCGTGCTCAATACTGTGGGCTCGAGGAACAATCATGCTCGACACCGTGAGCAAAGAGCACCTATGCTCGACGAGATTACCGAAGAGTACCAATGCTCCACATGATGGACATGGAACAACAATGTTGAGTATACAGCGGGAAGCTGAACCAACTGGCATTGCTTCATTGGAAAGACATGGACGTGTTCTGTGTCAGTCGTAGTCATTCCTCTAACCCACTTCCTTAGCGAATAAGTACATTAGACAGAGTACAGAGCCAATGAATGACTACCAGCTAGCCGACCAATAACAGGTTGGTCTCCACGGTCGATCTCTACTCTTGGCTTGAACCACAAGCCAGGAACTATAAATAAGGCCCTCTCGCCTCATCAATCGGGGTACACTCTCTCTTAGATTGAACAAGCACACACACACTCTGCATACTTGTCTCCAAAAGTTTAAGGGCACGCCTAAGCTATGGTTTATACTTGAGATCTATACTAATTCTCACACTGGAAGGCTTTAGCTCCCTAACGGTGCTCACCTTCTTAGGTTGTCACGGCAACAAAGCTCACCAGAGGTTTATCAACATCCCACGAAAACACAAGTTCATTTGTTCCCGGCTCAAGAAGAAACCAAGCCCAGATATCCTACTTGTTATTTCCACCTCAGCTCAAATTTCTTATGTGAATTTTCAGTATAGTCACCCATTTTTGTGACGTGATCAATTGGATTTGTATCTCTAGATTTTCTAGTCATTATCAACATTAACGTCTAATAACATTTAAGAACATAACTACTAAATACATCTCCCTCCTAAAAACGAAAAAAAAAAATCAAAAGCCATAATAATTCCCCGACTAACTTTCTTGTAATAAATTCGGTTATAGTTTATTCGAGTTTGGCTCATTCACGAAAAAACGTGAACTAAAGAAATGAAAAGGAAAAAAGAAAAAGAAAGAACAATGAGACTCGATCCGTTTGTTTCACAGAAAATGACTTTCGAAAAAAGTTTTCCGCATTTTTCGGTGTTTGTCAAGCTTAGGGAAATGTAGTCATCGTAAAAGCTTTTCTGAGTCAACAGAAAATTAAGTCTTCTTTTTCGGAAAATGACTTACTGGATTCATTTTCCGTAAGTCATTTTCCAAATGTTCGAGAACCCCTCCGTCTCTTTCCACAATTACACATATTTACATACATGCACAATATTTTACTCAACAAATAAATTGCTTCAAAATATAAATGAAGTTTGTGCACACTATTTATAAATTATAATTTTAATAAATACTCACTACCTCCTAAAATTAGTAACAACTATATTATTTAGGAACATGTCAAACATTGTCAATTTTCTTTTTTTATATCAATTATCAAAAAAATATTTTTATTTGTGAGATTGAAAAAAGATGGACCTTATTGATTTGACATCACTAATGATAAATTGATGGTTACTAAAAGAAAATTGCTTTAAGTTCAACACTATCTTATACTCCATCCGTTTTAAAATTATCGTCCTCTTTAACCGACACATTGTTTAAAAAAATTAATTGACTGAATTACAAATATTAGTATAATTAATGTGTGGTTTTCTTTAATGTCCTTGAACATTAAGTCATAGTTAAAGGGGTAGAAAAAGTAAGGATAAAGTGGTAAAAGTGATTTCTTAAAAAGAAAAGTTTTGAAAGAGAACAATTATTTTAGAACGGACAAGAAAGAAAAGAATAACAATTATTAAAAACCGAGAGAATATTCAATATGGGCATTAATATTAGTGATGTGCATATTTTAGATCCGTCTCAGTAGCGTTTGGGCCTCGTTTAATGGCCCACTGTATTTTGCATGATGTCCGAAGGATTGGGCCGAGCCCATGCGCAACGAGCTAAATCCATTCTCTCATGTATAAATAAACCCTTCTAGTTCATAGAATAGGGCTCTATCAATCTCTCTTTTTCTGAGGGAGAACCACGCACTTGGGGGCTATGCGCCCTCTCTATCATACTCAGTGTACTGATAAACATGTCGGAGGGTTTTTAGCGGGGGCCCTCCCCGCCAACTCACAATGTTTATTTTACAGATAATATAGCCAGATATCCACCACCGACGACAAGATGACAGCCGGGAGGTAACTCCAGCGACCCACGTCCAACGCTACCTTTGGCACCCCCAATATGATGTTTTTTGGATGCATCAGTTGGTTCCGTTGCCGGGAACGAGTTTTCTCTTTTGTTCGGGGTAGGGTTCGAGGGTCACCGGATTCTACCATGGAAGCCACAGGCAAAGTTAATATTGTGTCTTTATTGGGTGTGGAATGGGCAGAGAAGGAAGGCCCGAAACAGAAATGCAACATCACCCTTGGATGCGCTTTTGCTGGATAAGAAAGATCCCACTGAAAGCACCTCCATCTGAAATTCTACGCCCTGCCACAAGCCGCTGGAGGCGTACTGTTCCGTTACCTACCGGCAGTGCGCCGACCAAACGAATCTGACTTTTTCGAGCACCAAACACAAAAAACGAACGGAAGGCAGAACCATTATGGTGCTCTGTGGGTTGTATTATGTTCAATCTCGATTAGCACGAACGAAAGGCAGAATCATGTTGTACTTGGCAATCTGGTTCACCAATTTATTGGTTGGGCATTGACGTTGCATAGCAGGGTCAGTGCTGCAGATGGGCCAATGGAACTCGCATTAGAAGGTCTCCAGGAGTTTCTTATTATTGGAGATATTGAAGCAACTGATCGATATGGATTGTCAATTCTTAAAGGCTGCCTATAACTTCTTGAGGATGAGAAAACCCTCCTTGGAATCCCGCGTTATAATCGTCATTCCTTCATATACTGCCCAAGTGAACTTTTTGCGCATGGAGTTCAAATCCGGCTGAATCACTTTGCGTCACTGTCAAGGGTGATGTCGGCCAAGACATCACTATCAGCAGTACTATCATGTGTTATATTCCAATCTTGCCCTTACGTTTTTGTTGATTTACGCCAAAATTGAAATCACTCACGCCATGAAACCACGATCATTATTGCTGCTTACGGTTATGATGCTTGTTGCTTACACAATTAAGGGTACTTTAATATCATTGTAACTATTACGATAATATACAATTGACTATCATAGTTATGGAGTGAGAGATACATAATTGATTATTTAATTTTAGGATAATTACTCATGACATTTATTATTTAGCATAAAGTAAATTAAATGTGATTAAGTCACCAATTATGATGTTCAATATATGATATTATGAGGAGCATTCATGTCATATATAAATTGCATTAAATACGTCCAATGTACCTTGAATTATTGACTTGATTGACATTGTGCACAAGATAACATGATTTATTTACTTATGAATCAAAATGATGATATTTCATCATTTTTTGGTCGTGTTGTGTGGAAACATGATTACTCTCTTGCTCGCATAAGTTAAATGCACAATACAAACCCCAATTTTATTAAATGGAGAAATATGTTTGATTTGCAAATGATGCACATAAGGCTTCAGGTACGAAGTCCATGTCAACAGAGCTTAGGCTTTCCTCAACAACTCTACCGTGCTTAAGTACACTATGAGCCTTAACAAGTAGTAACTACTTGGAGATATGAGCGACCAGATTGAGCATACCATATGTCGGCCTCTGCCCGAGAACCAACAGTACTGATTAGCGATACTTCTCAACTTCAAGATAAACCCTCGCATTCGAGAAGTGGGGGCTACACCAAGGAAGATCAAGCATGATACGCTCCTTCCCGGGAGCTACTCTGTACTTTGTGTCCAAGCACGCTATTATTGTGCACGAGCCACACTATCAGATTTTGCTCTATGTACGTGTACGCTCTCTGCTTGCCGCTCAATTGTTATCTCGATTATTCTCTTTTTCACGACTAAGAGGTATCTCCGATCGTGAAAAAGGGTTGGTGTTCGAGCCTGTTATTTCGATTATTCTCTTTTTCACGAGTAAGAGGTATCTCTGCCCGTGAAAAAGGGTTGGTGTTCGAGTCCATGTTATCTCGATTATTCTTCTTTTCATGAGTAAGAGGTATATCTGCTCGTGAAAAAGGGTTGGTGTTCGAGCCTGTTATCTCAATTATTCTCTTTTTCACAAGTAAGGGGTATCTATGCTCGTGAAAAAATGGTTGGTGTTCGAGCCTATTATCTCGATTATTCTTTTTTTCACTGGTAAAAGGTATCTCTGCTCATGAAAAAAGGTTGGTGTTTGAGCCTGTTATCTCGATTATTCTTTTTTACACGAGTAAGAGATATCTCTGCTCGTGAAAAAGGGTTGGTGTTCGAGCCTGTTATCTCGATTATTCTCTTTTTCACGAGTAAGAGGTATCTCTGCTCGTGAAAAAGGGTTGGTGTTCGAGCCTGTTATCTCGATTATACTATTTTTCACGAGTAAGAGGTATCTCTGCTTGTGAAAAAGGGTTGGTGTTCGAGTTTACTCGCGGTTGAGTTGTACACTGCGCCTACTTGCGCTTCTGCTCGCTAGCTTTTCAAAGGTAGTTATGCTCGCATAGTCGAGTACTAGGACTTGACCTTGGCCCAATTAGCACTTTGCTCTCTATATAAAGACTTATACAGTCAAGTTATAAAGCATACTGGATAATTAAAATATATAATGGCGGTCAAAACCGACTAAAGTCGTGACCCATTTCGACATTTCTGTTATCTTGTTTGCCAATGTGAAGGTGATTAAGCCCCGACCGTCCCTAGAAATTAAAGGGAATCATGAGTGAATAATACTCCTTACCTCCGAGATGAATCTCGAAGAATAATGAGTAGGGGCTACTGATGTGCATATGTTGGATCCGTCTCAATAACGTTTGGGCTTCGTTTAATGGCCAACTGTATTTTACATGATGTTCGAATGATTGGGTCGGACCCATGCGTAACGAGCTAAATCCATTCCCTTAGGTATACATAACCCTTTTAGTTCATAGAGTGGGGGCTCTATCAATCTCTCTTTTTCTGAGGGAGAACCACGCACTTAGGGGAGAACCACGCACTTTGGGCATCGTAATGCAAAATTGGACATCGGAATGCTTTCGAAGCAAAAATTAGGCATCGAAGACTACAAGACTTCAATGAAAATCACTACAGTGGATATTCATTATTCTTCTAGAAAATTTCCATGGTACAAATTGTCGGTACGCGAAGAACACAACAACCATTGAAGAGAGAGGAAATGAAGAAATAATGATAACATATTTTGTCGTGCGTTGGAGTTTGCATAATCATTAACAGACAATTGTTGCTTATCATCATTTGTGTCTGGTTTATATATTATGATATGCAGTAGAGAATACTCTAAAGCTATTGACAGATCAGCCAAACCATTTTCATTTATGATTTCATCATCAATCAGCTTCTCGATACTAAATATCGAGGTCAATGTTACAGCTAATCCGCACCAGTAAGCTGCCCATTGGAGTCCCATCTTCCATGCAATGTCTATGGCCCATCCCATACAGGCATCAACAATGACACAAGTGATTTTTTCGTCGTTGGTTCCATTAACCTTCTCTATAAGGTCTTCCAGGTTGCCAGGCATGAATTGGAAGATTGTTTCTGACAGCTTGCCCAGGTCACTCCTATCCTCCCAAGGTTCCAACCCGTCTGGGATTGGATGGAAATTAACCTGGGTTTCGACAAAGAGACTTGAACCGAAACCTCCGATGCTCGAATCGAAACTTCTGATGCCCGAATCGAAACCTCCGATGCCCGAATCGAAACCTCTGACGCCCGTATCAAAAACAGTTGGAGCGATGTTTCATTGAATCTAGCATTGTCATTACCGGTATCGGGAGTGCACAATTCCAAATTCGGGCATCACCAATTTTCCACCCAGTTGTCTCTCAGGCTCATCGATCTCTGCAAGTGCAAGTCATGTAGCCTAAATTGTGGGTGTCGAAACTTATGCGGAGAATGGGAAGTTGGTGACGAATGTTTTGAGAAGTGGGGTTTCTGTGTGGGTTGAGAAATATAGCAGTATTTTTGCAAGTGAAGTGGTCCTAAAGAGGGATGGGATCGAGAAAAAGGTGAAGTGATATATGGTGGGCCAAGAAGTGATGGGATAAGGAGCGGAGCAAAAGCACCTAGTTGGCTTCCTTCTGAAATTCGGGAATGGCTATGGATTTTGGAGAAGACAGGACGGTAGAAGGAGGGGCATGCAAGGAAGAAAATAACGAAAATAAACTTATGAGGTTGATAAAAAAAAAAAAGGGTACTTGAGTGGTTATAATTCTAGGAAATGGTATCGACTCGTAATTATTCTTTGTTACAACTCAAAGCAAGCCCACTTCGTACTTCATACCTTGGCTACGCAAATCCAAGTCAAAATAGTTAGGAAAAAGTAACTTTATATTTGAGATGACACTTTTTCCTTGTATCGATTCCAAAACTTGATGGATATAGGCATATGTATTATTATAGGTTTACATGGACTTCTGGGAACATAAAAAGATGCCCGTATAGTTAAGAATTAAATTGTCATCAACTAGCAGTGTGAAATCTCTTTTACAACCAAAATCTAAAAAAATTAAGACAACTATTGTGATTGACACGTGTCATGATCAAATGACTGCTTGTGTAAAAAAAATTATATAGATGAAAATTTGACTCTATAGCTAATTAATTTTCAATCCACATGAACTTGTGCGGGTATAAGTAGACAACCTCCGGCAATCGCCACCACCATTTCCAACGACAATCTCAAGTGGCCACCACCACCTTCGTCGACAACATCTGGCGGCGACTACTGCCACCACCACTAGCAACAATCACCGACAGCTGCAACCACCACCACCGTCTCTAGCAGCAAAAAACTCTAGTGGTCACTTCCACCTCTGGCGACACTCAAACGACCATCACAACCTCCGGCTGAAAATATTTCTTGTGATGTTTCTTGTATTTATTAGAAAACATTGCGGGTCAGTCCACATTTTGAAACATTTAATTGCTAAAGTATATCCTTTTTATTTTCAACCGAAAACAATCACTTTTGGTGACAAAATGACTACAATACCCTTAATGAATTGTAGGCGCGCTACAGAGATCATTATTTTTGGACCGTGATTCATCAATTTTATCACATTATTTTTTACACCGAGGTTCAATAGTGTAACAACTAGTCTATTTTTGAACCGCGATTCATCAATTTTTATTGAATTAATTTTACACCGCGGTTCATTAGTGTAATTGCTAGCCTATTTTTGTACCGCGATTCATCAATTTTAGTGCATTAATTTTTGCACCGCGGTTCAATAGTGTAATTGCTAATCTATTTTTGAATCGCGATTCATCAATTTTAGTACATTAATTTTTGCACCGCGATATAATAGTGTAATTGTTAGTCTATTTTTGAACCACGATTCATCAATTTTAGTGCATTAATTTTTGCACCGCAGTTCAATAGTGTAATTGCTAGTCTATTTTTGAATTGCAATTCATCAATTTTAGTGCATTAATTTTTGAACCGCGATACGAAATCATAAAGAACCAGATCACGTCCTCCACCTGCTTCTTCCATCTCCTCGGTCGTAAGCCTTCTTCTTCTTCCTCTTCTCTTCCTTCGTCTCTACTAAAAAATTATTCAACCCAGCACAGATCCATTATAGTTTCGTATTTTATAAATCAAAAAACGCGTTTATTTTTGAGGGCGTTGCCCCGAACCCCCACCGATCTCCGTTTCGTTGTGAATAATCGAGATTTTTGAATTAAAAGTGTATTGTCGGAGTTGTTGAAAAATATGGTGACATTTTTAAAACAATATTTTGAAAAGTACTCTTTTGTGATTAAAAAAAAAAAAAAATTTTGGGTTAAAAACTTTAAAAAAGGGAAGATAAGAATTTTTCTCAATTTATTAATTTATGTCAATGGTATTCCCCATGGGCCCAAGCCCATTTATGACTCGTTTATCAATTGAGCAATCACTTGATTGATTTGATTTATTTGGTAAGCTGAACTTTATGTGCCATCTTCAAGGCACTAAATATCTAGGGTTAATTACATCATTAGTCCCTGTGTCATGCCAAAGTCCATGGGCAGTACTTGAACTTAGAAAGTTATCATCATTGATCAAAGAATATATTTTTTGATCATCAGTAGTCCCCAAACGTGACGTCGTTAGCTTAGATCCGTTAAGTCACCATGCTCTCACACAAGTGCACCAACTTGAGGGTGAATTTGTCTTTTCCCAAATCAATAACAAACTTTTTTTTATTTCTTGCAATCTTTAAAGATAGAAGAGAGAAATAGTAAGTTTTTTCTTTTCTAGAGAGAGAAAATTGCTTCCAATGGTGGAGACCAATGGAGTTTTTAAAGTTCTGTTGGCACCTCCGCCTTGAACCATCACACTCCCCCCCTCGTTTTCCTTTCCAATAACTCTCTACCGGTGGTGGAGGTATACTTGAGTTCAATCCATGTCTCCAATTTCTTCTCCGACCAATACCCAGTTGCAGAGTGCCGCTCCGCCCAGCTTCTCGCTAGCACCATGGCTTTCCTCGTCACTAAAATTCCCAACGCTAGGCCCAATTTCTTCTTTTATACCCGCTTATTCAGCCATTCAGCCCATTCTCTTCAAAGCTTTTCATACACAGAGCAAAAGTAATCAAACTAAAAATCATTCAACCCCACCCATTAGATTTTGAAAAATATTCAATCTTTCACTATTTTCCATGGAATTGAAGAAGACCCAATTCGCGAAAGATAGCCCCCCCTCTCAATTCGCAAAACACAACCGAAATCATGTGTCGGAGATGACCGCGAGAGATTTGAAATTCATTAGTAATAATGTACTTTTTGCTGTAAAATATTTTTGTTATCATCGATTTAATCTTAGAACATATTTTTGTTTAATTTATTAGACAATAAAATGGTTTTACATTGTACACAAATTTTCTATGTCGAACCATTGCCGAAGAAGAAGAATAGAACGACAAAGGAGGTATGTCTGTTTGGTAATAATTTTTTTCACATAGCCCCTAGTTTTGATGATATTACATACAACCCCCTCATTTGGAAATTATTTAACTGCTCAATCCTATTTTTCCCATTTTACTCTTAAAAATGATCATTTGCTTAGCACATGCTCACTTAATGGAAGGCCATTTAAAGACATCCAACATAGAGACTTTTTGCATGCAAAAATGACCTATTTTGGTCAATAATGATCATTTTCTAAGTTGGGCGACTACTCATGAATTTTAGTATTGTACATAGACTAATGGTGTAATTATCCCAAATATCTATCTTGTGGTGAGATTTTATTGTTGACAGTCTCTCCTATCACATATTGTACATCTCCGTCTACTATCTAGTAATATGATCCACAAATATAGTTTCAAACTTATGTTTAAATTTGCTTGGTGGTATAAAGAGGAATAAATTAAGTGGTACAAAAAATATCAATTCTAGACAGTCCAAACTTGCTATCCTATTAAGTTGAACATCATGCTATTTATATTTGGATTTTGGACTAATCTCTAAAAATTGGCGAGTTGTTGCCAAAATAAATAAATACTCCAATAATTAGAAGAAGAAGATGAGGATTCTCTACTGTATAAAATTATTAAAGAAAGAAGTGGTATAATATATTAACACGCATGGTCCATTATTAATATTTATTTATTCCCTTTTTATATATTGATGTAGACGTGACATTTTTCTTATATAAACTCGTACGACACAGCGGTCGGTTGATTTATTTTTTCTTTTTTTCATTTTTTTATAATTATTATGTTGCAGGGTTGCAGCTTCTCCCTTGAGGTATGACTAATTCAGTAAGATTTTAACAGAATTTTACTAAAATACAAATGCATCCTTATATAATCTTAAGCTAAGTATTTGTTTGATGGAGTGTTTTGATCGAAACGTTAGCAAAAAATACAATATTTTCTCTTTAAAAGCGTTTTAATGCAACATTTTAAAACGCAGTGTTTTAAAAATGTATAGTGTTTTAAAAATATGATGCATTTACAACTACTCTGTTTATGAAAATATCGTTTTGAAATAGTTTGTCAAACGTGTTTACAAGAAAAAAACTACGTTTTAAAAATGTTGCAAAAAAAAAAGTTGTATTTTGAAAACGAGTCCATCCTAGGTGATCCGGGTTAAACAATTTTATCTCAAGCCTGGTTCACGATCCGAGATTAGCCTACTCATGGTCAAACATGCTTACACAAATGATCTTGAGCTCAAATCGTATACTCGCGACCAAGAGCTTCAGTTTATACGAGCCGTGTTCGCACCAATTTGGCAATTTGATCAATGTGATGATCATAGTTTTGATTGACTTTGCGTTAGGGGTATGCAGAATTTTTTCAGAATCGAACCGAACCAATAGAATCAGACCGATTCAATCAAAACTGGACTGGACCAATACTTTGGTTTGATCCTGAATCTGAATTTTCATAAAACTAAACATTTGGTTGGTCCCGGTTCTCGAACTAAAAAAACATGAAACCGGACCCAACCGACTCAATATGTTGTTTATTTATTTATTTTATTATATATATATATATTATTATTATTATATAAGTATATATATTATATATATTAATTCATAATACTTTCTTTGTTATACTTTTTAGTTGGTACTCTTTTATTATTTTGTTTTCATTCTATGAGTTTATGAGTTCGACATTTTTAATTGTTGAATATACTTTTATCGAATGTTTTTTTGAATTTTTTTAATAAAGTTTTAGTCTTATAATGTTTATTATGTATTTATATTAAACAGTTAAAAAGTAAAAAATCATAGTATTGGTCTGAGCCTGGTTCTCATACAGCTTTGATTGGTTCTGGACCAGATCAATGTTTTAATTCTCATATATATTGGGTTGATTTCGTTTCTAAATTTTTTGAGAACCAGACTATTAGTTTGGTTGCGATTTTCTATTTTTTTCTAAAAATTGGACCGAATTGGATCAAACTCACCCCTACTTTGCGTAGTCCATAAACATTAAGGAGTCTATGTAATTGAGACCTATCTCAAGGGTGAGAATTAACTCTATTTATTTAAGGCTAACATTGTTTTATGGAAAATAATTTCCAAAAAATGATTTTTGGAAGTGATTTTTGGAAAATGAAGATAATTTATTTTGAGACGTTTGGTAAATCTTTTTAAAATATGTCAGAAAACATTTTCAGGTGTTTGGTGAACGCCGAAAAATGTTACGAAAAACAATATATGAATAAATACAAAAAATATATTCTACTATTAATGTTCATATTGAATATAAAATAGTATTGAACGTTAAGTAATTTTCCTTTACTAAACCCTCAATTTATCATTAACGATGTCAAATCAATTAGGTCTATATTTTTTCAATCTCACAAATTAAAAAAATAGATAATTGATATGAAAAAAATGTTTTTTAAAAAATCGATAATGTTTGGGGCGTCCCTAAATAATATATTGAATACTAAAATTAGGACATAGTGAGTATTTATTAAAATAGTTAATTACATAAAAACTCTAATCTATTTTAGTTTTTTCTTTTTGAATCATGTGTTATTATTATTTATTTTTTGCATGTAAAACCTCAACCAAACTTTTTTTCCCAATTAAAACTTATGTCAAAAACTTGTTGGTTTTTGTAACGGAAAGGTGACTGGATATCCCAGTGGCAACCTACGTGGACTGGGCGGGAGAGCTCATGTCCACGTTATTCTTTCCGCCAAAAACAATTTTGTTATAAACTGTCTTATTTTGAAATTTAAAAAACAACCCAATCTTTGACTAGATTTTCACAAATTTGAATGCAATACAAACCTATACAATTGTTAAAATTCAAAACGAACCTTGATAGTTTATAGACCATTGATATATATATATATGCATATATATATATATGCAATGAAATCGAGAACTTCGCAATCGTAAGAGTGAATATGCAACAGCAATCCAAGGCCGCATACCCAGACGGAAACTAAGCTCCCACTCACGACCCATGTAACAAGCCACACCAAGTAAGAAGTGCAGAACAATTAGTTCATAAGGACCACCATTGTATAACCATTCATCAACGGATGCCGCTTCCCATATTGGATAAAAGTGCAAACCTATAGCTGCCGAAGTAGGAATAATAGCACCGGAAATAATATTGTTTCCATAAAGTAGAGATCCAGAAACAGGTTCTCGAATACCATCAATATCTACTGGAGGGGCCGCAATGAAGGCAATAATAAATACAGAAGTTGCGGTCAATAGGGTAGGGATCATCAAAACACCAAACCATCCAATGTAAAGGCGGTTTTCAGTGCTGGTTATCCAGTTACAGAAGCGACCCCATAGGCTTTCGCTTTCGCGTCTCTCTAAAATTGCAGTCATGGTAAAATCTTGGTTTATTTAATCATCAGGGACTCCCAAGCACGCAAATTTTCAAATAGAAAACAAGGCTTGTTAGTAAACAGTATAACATGACTTATATGCCCGTGTCAACCAATATCTACCGAGATCTAGATAGATCTAGCTATCTCTAGCTGCATATATATATATATATATATATATATATATATATATATATATATATATATGGTAGCCATGTAGGGTAGATGTGAGACTTGTGTGTGGTTGTGGTTTATAAGTATAACGCCCCAAAACCTTGGGTCCCACTACATGGGCCCAAATTTGGCCACGTCACTACAATTTCAAACTTAATTAAAGACTAGTCAAACGTCACCCAACCAGAAATTACAAAAGTCTCCAATTTAAAAATACAGTCATCCGAAATAAATTACGAAGCAAAGTCCACCAAAATTAACTATGTCTCCTATAAATTTCAAAACTTATAAATTCGCCCTATAAGTCTTGATTCCTTCACGTGTATCCACTACCTCAAGCTTTGTCCTTAATTTCAACCAGGAAGAAGAGAGTTGTGAAAGGTGAGTGAACAAAACTCAGTAAGATCATACGTCGCCCCTCCGGTTTCTAAGGAGGGGTGACTTAAAAAATAATCGTGTTGTAAGTTAAAACAAAATTTAGAAATTTGATAATTTGCAAAAATCAAAGATAAGTATCGATCAATAAGAATATAAATTCTAAAACAAAAATGAAGAGTTCAAACAAGACAATTTGGATTAATAAGTTTGTCATTACTGGATGTCCCATACCAGCTAGTAATAACCGAAGATTCAAAATATTTATTAGGATCACATAAGGGACCAAGAACCAAATCCCCCGAAGGTTCATTTTGAAATTTTAACAATTGTATAAGGTTTGTATTGCATTCAAATTTGTGAAAATATGGTCAAAGATTGAGTTGTTTTTGAAATTTCAAAATAGGACAAGGTTTATAACAAAATTATTTTTGCCGGGAAGAATGACATGGACATAAGCTCTCCCGACGAGTCCACATAGGCTTCCACTAGGATCTTCAGTCACCTTCCCGTTATAAAAACTAACCAGTTTTTGACGGAAGGTTTTAATTGAAAAAAAATAAAATTGGATTGAGGTTTTACATTAAAAAAAAACGACACATGGTTCAAAACAATAAAAAAACTAAAATAGATCAAAGTTTTGTATACAATTAACCCTTGTTAAAATTATATTTAAAAATAGTGTGCATAAACTCAATCTATACTTCTAAAAAAATTATTTGTTTAGTGAAATATTGTGTGTGTATGTAAATATGTGTAATTTTGGAAGAAACAGTGGGGTGCTCGAACATTTGGAAATGACATACAGAAAATGAATTTGTAAGTCATTTTCCTGAAAAGAAGACTTCATTTTTTGTTGACTTGGAATTTTTTTTACGTTAAATTTATTTTCTTAAGGTTACCAAAGACCAAAATATTTGAAAAACATTTTTCAGAAGTCATTTTTTATAAAACAAACGAGCCTAAGAAGGTAGGTGTCCATGATTAAAAGGCACATATATACTAAATATTCTTAGAGCAGGAACAACAATAAAATCAAAAATCAAATCAAACACAACCCATTAAAAATCAATAAAATAATTTATTTGATACTCATTTGATTTAAAACAAAAAAAAATCTTTTTAACAGTAACATATAATCCAATATTTTTACATACCCCACCATATTTATTTTCATTAATGTAATATATTTTTTTCTTCAGAAAATGGCTAAAAACCTTGAAAAAACCACTTTTTTTTAAATATCTAAATGAAATAAACAAAGTATTTATTTATAGGTAAAAATATGTACTTTAATTCAGAAAAAAATAAATAAAAAATTAAATTTTTTGGGTGAAAATTGATCAAGAAAGGCAATGAGGGAAAATAAAATGCTATCCACTAAGATGATGACACATGGAAAGGGAAGGGGACAGGAGGCGTCAGCCCCTATGTCGGTCACTTTTTTTTTATTATTTTTTCGGCTCATAACACTGCACTTTCGAATTTTTTATTGCTGAAACTCGATTGTTTTACTCGGCAGCAGGGCATTGATTTGATTTTGATTTATAACTTAAATTGATTTATATCTTAGATTTGAATTTGATTTTTTTAAAACCTCTATTATCTGTCTTAATTCAGGAAAAATTTGAATTTGATCTATCGTTATTTATGCTCTTATAAAAAAAAAAGTACTTACAAAATATCCCCCATGTCATTAGCATTGGTCCTACTACAAGACTTCCATTTTTAAACATTAGGAGAGAGAAAATAAACTTTTTTCTATTCTTGTGTCCCCTTTGAAATTTAAAATCCAAGAAGGGCGGCACCCACCAAACAAGTGTCAGCCACAGAGTCTTGCACTAGTTAACTGTCATCATTGTCAATAGGGGCTTCTTCAAGTCCGAGACCCCATACTTTGAAGCCAATCCTTTGTTGTCCTTTACTTCATCTTTTATACACAAAATTGCGTATAGAAGAGTTCTATAGATCCTTTGAACTAACAAACCCCATAATTATTTAATCTCCAACAGTCGCCCATTGTAGCTTTCCAAACCCATTTCTTGTTGATGTTTGAATTTCACACACACACACACTCACACGCGTACACATAGTCTCTGTCTCTGTCTCTATCTCTAAACGTTTCTTGATTTTATTGAATCCGGGTGTTTCTTGATTTGATCATTCTGAGTTGGGTTTGAGTCGAAATGGAGGAAAAATATGAGCCATTGAAAGAGCTTGGGTCTGGGAATTTTGGAGTGGCAAGGTTGGTTAGAGATAAGAATACTAAGGAGCTGTTGGCTGTTAAATACATAGAAAGAGGAAATAAGGTAACTTTTCTGTTTTTTTTTGGTCAAATGAATTGACTTCTGTTGATCAATCTTGCTTGAGGTCGAATATTTGTTTTGATTCTTAATAATGAGTTTGTTGTTGAATTGGGTGAGTTTAATTACCTTTGTTTGGATTTATCTTTTTGAAGTTTGAATTTAATGTTGCTGTAAGTGATTGAGCTTTGCTTTCTTGCAGTTTGGGCATTTTGAAAAAAATCAGGCATTGACTTAGAGTTACTTTTAGCTGAAGAACAATTAGGCTATGTTCGGTGGTCTTTTAAATAGGAAATATAGGAGAGTTGGAGAGGGTGGGGGGAGAGGGGAATGAAAGACTTTTGTTTGAAGCCCTGATTATCTCAAGTCGATGTCCTCTTAACTTTTTATCTAAGTTTTGTTGTTTCTCTTTTCAAATTAACAAGTTTGTACCTCTGTTGTTGTTGGATAATGTAAATCAATCAATTTCCTGTGTATACTTTAGTTTCTCCTTGTTTAGGAGTTGAAATAGCATTGTAAGGTCGCGAGCCTAAAAACCCGGTCTACTACGCATGACCCATCACCCATGCACTGGGTGTCTTTCATTTAGGTCAACTAGGCCTACCACAAGTTTACCAAAAATCCATGGATGATATTGGTTCCCGGTTGTAGTGGGTGACCACTTTATAAAGCACACACAAGTCCCACATCTAACCGATGTGGGTTGAGGGCATTACAAGCATGGTCAACTAGTTTCGGATCCATCTGTAAGTTTGATCTGTTTGTGATTAGTTCAAGATGCCAAAGCTTGCTCTTCTCAGACCTTGAATGGCTGGAGCCTTGTGCACAGCTTTTCCACCCTTTTTGTTTTCAGGAATAGCCTTGGATCAAGTCTGACTAAATTAGAAAAAAAAAAACACTTGATTCTTGAGAAAGTTTGAATGCATCATGGTTTGGACATTACGAGTATCTAAATTAGTATCATGCTTCCTAATTAGCAACAAGTATTTATATTCGGATGGAAAAGGCAGTCAAGTTGATTATGCTGTTTGAGTGTCTTACGCTTATTAATCTTATGAGTACTTCACTGCCATGTATGAAAGCCCCACCCTGTAAATTTATAGTACCAACTTTTGACAATAAGAGCAGAAGATACAGGTGTATTTGTAATGAATAGAAAAATCTCAACGCATATAGATGCACACAGCCTACCATTATATTTGATCAATAGAATAAAGTCCTGCCAAAGGGAATATATAAGAAAAAGCTATATTGACGCAAACAGAAAATTTTGATATTAGAAATAGCTTAACATTTACATCTTGGAGCCTAATCCATTATCATTCTGATAAGAAAGCCAAGAAAAGTTCATTGGCACATATAGATGCACGCAGCATACCATTATATTTGATTTGACACACTGTTCATAGCTCTTCAAGGATGCATTATTAGGAAGAAAAAAAAAAGGGATGCATTAATAATTTGGCATGATTGTGTTTTATTTTGAAGAAAATCCCCTCCCAGTAACTTTAAAGCACCAAATTTTGATAATAAGACCTGAGAAGACACACCATGTATTTGCAATGAATAGAATAAAGCTCAACGCATGAACAATTGGTTTTCACAGGTTACTTACCCAATAAGTGCAGCCTAAGGGGATATGTACGAAAAAGCTATATTGATACAAATAGAAAATTTAAAAATTATTAATAGCTTAACCATTTACTTTGCAGAGCCCCATTGCCTTTCTGATAATAAAGTCAGAAAACTTTAGTGGCAAATATGAGATGCATGCACCCTACTATTTGATTTGGCGTAAACTGTTCTGCATTGTTCATAGCTCTTCATAAATGCAAATATAACAATTTGTGAAGTTACTTATAGCATACCATCTAATGTATGACTAGTTAACGTATATAATATCACCACAACCATGTAAATGAAAGACCTTTCCTTTTGAGGGGAGGCTTAGAAGAATGGCTAAGGTGGATTTTGCTACTCTTGTGACTTTTTCCAGCTGGACGTAGGGATCTATAAATTTGGTATAGGGAACTGGATCTTAGTTTGCTACTGAGATCTCATCTGGCTTTTATCTCCAATGCCTGAGTTTTGTTTCTTACTGTTTAGGGGCTGATGGTTGTATTTGATCAGTATTTCTTAGCACATTTTTTCATTTCTCAATCTCCTCTATTCATCAGTGAAGTCATTCTAAATGTTTATTGGTATGGTAGTTTACTCTGGTTCTTTTTTCAGATTGATGAGAATGTTCAACGAGAAATCATAAATCACAGATCATTAAGGCATCCAAACATTGTCAGGTTCAAGGAGGTATGTATCGGATGCTTCGATCAATCAATTGCAACCTCCATACCTAATTAGGGTTGCTTTAGATTTCTAATTTCTTCCCTCATTAAGTGTCTATTGGCTAGAATTGATTCTTACAGCTTGTTCTACAGAGCTCAAATTGATTTCTTATAAATCAAAATGTGCATTGACAAAACGCCTTTGCTTGCAGGTCATGTTAACTCCAACACAATTAGCTATAGTAATGGAATATGCAGCTGGTGGTGAGCTCTTTGCTAAGATATGTAGCGCTGGTAGATTCAGTGAAGATGAGGTTGTAGATTGAAGAATTTCACTTTTTATCTATTGGTTATTTACCTTCTCTTTTAAGCAATTAAAGATTCCATTTTAACATATGGGAGATGGTCTCTTCAACAACAGGCACGATTTTTCTTCCAGCAGCTAGTATCTGGAGTGAGCTACTGCCATTCCATGGTATGAAAACTTCATTCTGACGTCAATAATTTTTTTTTTCTTTTGTGTGTATTTTTCTTAGTCTTCTTATGGCGTCTTTTCTGTCAACTCCAGGAAATTTGTCACAGAGACCTGAAACTTGAGAACACTCTCCTGGATGGAAGTCCAAGTCCACGCCTCAAAATCTGTGATTTTGGTTATTCCAAGGTTATTAGTGTTTCTGTTGACTAGTTGTATACTTGTAAATTTCCTACTATTGCATATCTATTTAAGAGGCTCCTAACGTTTCTGTTTCTACTGGTTTTGCAGTCTGGGTTATTACACTCACAACCAAAATCGACAGTAGGAACGCCAGCATACATTGCCCCAGAGGTGCTATCACGGAAGGAATATGATGGCAAGGTATTAACTGACCATAATCTCCTTTATTTTTCCTTTGAGTACTCTTTATCATCCATATTCAGTAAAAGACGCAATTCAATGCCAAAGTGGAAATAAGAGCTACCAAAGGTGTTTGTCACGCAATGTTAACAAATTTACACCCACTACATCAACCCTTTTCTTCTTCTTATTGTCCCTTTCTCTTCCTTTTTTTCCTAAAGCTCTTCCTTGTTGACTTGGATTGCCTCAGTGAACCAGATTAAGGATCCTAGTTCCCATACGGATTTTTTCAATCTTGAGCTGTCTATATGATAGTAGTATTTATATTTCTGAAAGGTAGGTCCAAACCTATAAAGTTTTTTGCATTCAAGCTGTGCATAACAATCCACTTTGGTTCCAGTAAATACTGCGTCATAGAATTTTTTTTGATTCATCTTCTATTAGTAGAGAAGAGATTCGAGAGGTAGTAGTTTGATTCTATTACATATATTACAGAAATTATAGAAGTCAAAAGTTTCTTCCGGAAATGTAATCTAAAAAGTCTGTATTTTAGTTAACCCAACAGGAAATAGGGTGCTTCCTGTTACAGAAAATAGGGTGCTTCTTGTGATGTTTTCCTGGTTTTGAATACCAACTAAATTCTAAGCTTTAATTTGGAATGATGATTCGCGAAGAGTTACTTTGGAGGTTGTGCTGTCTGTCTCTGCATTGTCTAATGTTAACTTGTCACTGCTAAAAAAAGAATTGAGCTTCTATCATTAAGCCAAAATGAATAAAAGAAAGAGAGGCCCTTTTGTCTCACTACATGTGCGTTTGATTTTTGCACATATTTGTTTCCATTTGGTCGAATGGTAACATTATTCGTACCCTCTTTTCACGTCGAAATCTAATTGTTCATTAGTTTTAGATTGCAGATGTCTGGTCCTGTGGGGTGACCCTGTACGTTATGTTGGTGGGTGCTTACCCTTTTGAAGACCCTGAAGATCCTAGGAACTTCCGCAAAACAATTGGGGTGAGTTGACATGACAAAAGAACTTCATTTTATCGTCAGATGAATAACCTTCTTTCATGTCCAGCAGATTCATTGGCTCTGTTTGAATAGATATGTTTCCTTTTCATGGTTTTTTCTTAGTTTTCACTCACTCATTAGTCCCACCATCTCCCTCTCTCTCTCTCTCTTGTTATTTGATCTCAATCATTAGAAAACTAACAAAAAAACCACAAAAGAAATAGAAGCATGCATCTAAACAGGGCAATATGTTATCTCTATAAGCCGACAGCAGCATTGAATTATTCTTTTCTTGGCAGAGAATAATGAGTGTTCAGTACTCCATACCCGACTATGTGCGAGTTTCTGCTGATTGCAGACACCTTCTCTCTCATATCTTTGTTGCAAATCCGGCAAAGGTACTTCCTCTCTGATTTAGTTTTTATTTTTTTGGCAACATTAACTTCTGATAGCTAAAACATCCTGATTCTCCTTGAAGAGGGTCACCCTCCCAGAAATAAAGAAACATCCTTGGTTTCTCAAAAATTTGCCCAAGGAGCTGGTGGAAGCTGAGAAAACAAACTACGAGGATACAGGCCGAGACCAACCTCTCCAAAGTGTTGATGAAATAATGCGGATCATACAAGAGGCAAAGGCTCCAGGGAAAGGGGGCGAGGCTGAGAACCATGTTGGTGATGGTTCTTTGGATCCTGATGAGGAGATTGACTTGGAGAACGAGATTGACTACAGCGAGATTTCGTGGCCCCTGTTTGAGCATTTGCCTCGTGAATTTGTGGTAAGGAATATGTTTTTGAGCTTTTTGTTTGTTGTTTATGCAAAGTTTTCGTCATTTCTGCCATATAATTATTGAAGTATATTTGTATAGGCAAATGTAACACGCAAAACATATATATATCATAAATGTATCACGTCCATCGTTGAGATTACCATTAACAAATTCCTTCATACATGCTACCTAGCTTAACGGTGAAATATCAACGATCCTACGTACCATCAGAAATGTTGTTTCCCGGTGGATAACGAATTAAGTATATACGGCATGTTGTGAATTGCAAAAAATAAACTTAAAAAAAAAAAGTTCACGCCTCCGGTAATTGCTTTTGTGACATAATGTCCGGGACAACCTATTACCGGCACTGTGACCGCGAAGTGACCACTTTAGATATTCAAACATTAGACATATGATATTAGCACTCTAGCAAGTGTTTTTGTACAATATTTTGCTACTTGCTATTGCCTCTTTCTAAGTTCATACCTTCAAATCCTAACGAAATTCTTCTAATTCGACATAAATCTGCAATTATATGCATAAAAAATTCTGAGATAGGTCATTTTCAATTCATTGATGGAACCTTTTTCGAGAGTCAAACTCTTGGTCTCAATCACCACTTATTGGAACCTTTTCCATGAGCCCAACTCTCAATCCCCGGCTAACTGCTACGATTAATAGTGTATATTGTAGAAACTAATAATGTTTAGGAATAATGGCATAGCTTTTACATTGATATTGTGAACATATTTATAGGGTTACAATACTTGCTACACAAGTTTAACCTAGATAGTCTAAATACAAGAGGGATTAGGAAACCTAAATACAAGAGGAACTTGGAAACCTAAATACAAGTAAATTAGGAAAGTATAATCTAAAGATAATTATAATATATTACAAATATATTATATTTACTAATACTATAAATATAATATATATTAAATATATTATATTCTCTTATACGCTCCCGCAAGATGGATCACCGTTAGGAGAGACAAATCTTGAGAAGAATATGTGGACAGAGTGCGAGTTGAAAGAGAGGGTGATCGGCGGCGAGCTGGTGAGGGAGGGGTCGGCGAGCTGGGTCTTCTGAGGAAGATAAGTTGTTGAGGGAGAGGTCTGCGGCGAGCTGGTGAGAGCCTCGTTTGCCGAAGAGTCCGTGAGTTGCTCGAGGAGCGAGCTGTTTGAGGGAGGGCCTCGGCGAGCTGGTGAGAGCTGGGTTGGCCGAGGAGTGCTGTGTTGCTCGAGGAGCGAGCTGGTTGAAGGAGTGTCGTCGGCGAGCTGGTGAGAGCTAGGTTGGCCGAGGAGTCCTGAGTTGCTTGAGGAGCGAGCTGGTTGAGGGAGTGTCATCGGCGAGCTGGTGAGAGCTGGGTTGGCCGAGGAGTCCTGAGTTGCTCGAGCGAGCTGGTTGAGGGGTCTTCGGGCGGATGAGGCTGGTTCTTGGGGGACATGGTTTGCTCGATGAGCGTGGTGAGTGAGGACTTAGTGGTGAGGCCGGGTTCCGAGGAGTCCATGACTTGCTCAAGGGGATTGAGGGAGGTCTGTGGTGAGAGCCGGGTTTTGAAGAGTGCGTGAGTTGCTCGAGGCGGCTGTTTGAGGGAGGGCCTCAGTCGGTGGCCGGGTTTCTTAGAAAGTGGGTAGCTCGAGGAGCGGCGGTGAGAGAACTTGGTGGCCGGGTTTGCCGAAGAGTCCGTGAGTTGCTCGAGGAGCGAGCTGTTTGAGGGAGCGCCTCAGCGAGCCGGTGAAAGCCGGGTTTGCCGAGGAAACCGTGAGTAGCTCGAGGAGCGAGCAGGTGAGGGAGAACTTGGCCGGGTTTCTTTGAAAAGCCTGCCGAAGAGTTGCTCGAGGGGCGAGCTGTTTGAGGGAGGGAGGTAGCGAGCTTGCCTTCCGAGAAGGGCGAGCTGGGTTTGCCAAGGAATCTGGATGTTACGCAAGGAGCAGGCTGAGTTAGGGAGGGCGTTGGCGAGCTGATCACAGCTGGGTTTGCCGAGGAGGCCTTGGGATGCTCGAGTAACGTGCAGAGAGTTTTGACAGGTGGTGTGATAAGCAATGAGGTGCCAAGGTGTAGGAGGGGCGTGAGGTGTGGTGAGATGAAGGGTTATGGTTGCGGAAGTCTAGTTAAGGGTGTCTGAGGAAGGTCCTCGGCGAGCTCGTCAGAGCATGGTTGGCTGAGGTGTCCTTGTTGTTGCGTAGGGGGAACTTGGCGTTTACCAGGGTGATGGGTGCCGGATCTGAACATTGGGTTTGGTGGTCAGATCCGGGTTGGCGGCGCGGATTCGGTGTAAGGAAGATATATGGAGGCGTAAGGTTTGGTTGAGGGTGGTCGAGGAAGGTCCTGCGAGCTCGTGCCGAGCTTGGTTGGCCGAGGTGTCCTTGGTGTTGCGCAGGGGGAAACTGGGCGTTACCTGGGTGATGGGTGCCGGATCTGAACTTTGAGTTTGACAGTCAGATCTGGTTTGGCAGCGGCTTTGGTGGGATGAAGATATAAGGAGGCGGAAGGTTTATGGTTTAGCGGTGCTAACGGAGAGGCGGTTGAGGAAGGACCAGGGCGAGCTTGTCAAAGCTTGGTTGGCCAAGGTGTCATTTGGTTGCTCAACGGGAGGCCGGGTGGAAACCGGCTCGGCTGTGGAGAGTCGCCGGATCT
This sequence comes from Codonopsis lanceolata, assembly GCA_013146195.2. NCBI lineage: Eukaryota > Viridiplantae > Streptophyta > Magnoliopsida > Asterales > Campanulaceae > Codonopsis > Codonopsis lanceolata. The sequence goes on along the minus strand of JABEVN020000097.1, from coordinate 61,758 downwards.
GAACGTGGAGTTGGTGTGGTGGTCAGATCTGGGTTGGCGACGGATGTGATGGGAGGAAGTTTTAGGGTTGAGGAAGTGTTGGGTTGGCGGAAGATGGTGGTTGTAGGTTTTAAGAGCGAGGCTCTGATACCATGTAGAAACTAATAATGTTTAGGAATAATGACATAGCTTTTACATTGATATTGCGAACATATTTATAGGGTTACAATACTTGCTACACAAGTTTAACCTAGATAGTCTAAATACAAGAGGGATTAGGAAACCTAAATACAAGAGGGATTAGGAAACCTAAATACAAGAGGAACTAGGAAACCTAAATACAAGTAAATTAGGAAAGTATAATCTAAAGATAATTATAATATATTACAAATATATTATATTTACTAATACTATAAATATAATATATATTAAATATATTATATTCTCTTATATATATTTGAGCATGTACAACAAAAGATTATATTTGATTCTCATTTAATATTTAATTCATTAAAAATGAATATAAAAATTTATTTGATACTCATAAGCTATCTAAATAAAAAATTCACGTAACAACTTGACACAAACTTCAATAATCTTTTATACCTTATCAATTTTATTTTCAATAACTTATAAATTTGAAAAATTCATTTAGTATTTAAATGAGTTAAATCAAGTATCTATTTGTAGATAAAAATGTATATTTCTTTAAAAAAATATATTTTTTGAATTGTAAAAAGACCAAAATTAAAAAAAAAAAGAAAAAAAGGAATTAATGGGACCACCCCTTATATTGAGAAAGAGAGATGGCTAGAAGGGAAACAAGTGAGCCGCATTTGGCGGAAATTGGCAAGTCTCTTGCAAGTCCAGATCTCCTGTATCATTTGTGTGTATCATTGATGTACCACTTTTCATCTCAATCATTGCATCCCAATCATTACATCTTAACTAATGGTTAAGATGAAAAGTAGTACACCAGTGGTACACACGAGTGGTACAGAATATGTAAACTCGTCTCTTGCCTAGAGAGTCAACTCACAATCTCTGAACTAGATCCGGTAGGTTTTTGGGAAATCTTCCGTTGTTAGACTAAATACCCGGTAGATACTATGCAGATCTTCCGTTAAGCGTATTCTTACGAGGCTAACAACATCACTAATGCAAGAGCATCATCGGTGCAAATGTGAATGTGGAAAGAATTAAGTGTCACTTAGGATTTTTACGTTTTTGAAGAAAAAAATATGCTATTGCGGAAATGACTTGTTAATCAAAAGAAAAAAAAAATCACATTCACATTCTTATTGAGGATATGAATACATCCTCGTCAGCATTATTCTTTTTAAAAACTCATCATATTGGTTGTTCTCTTTCTTTTTTATTTTGATGTTTTTGTAAAATTTTATTTTAGTGGTGAAATATATGCTACGTAAGATCAAATCCACAGTTGTATGGGAGAGATCTCTTTTATTGAATGCAAATGAAGAGAGGTGAATTGTCACATATAAATATATGATTGAGAATGTGAATTACTTACAGATATAAAATCAAATCCACGATTACAAGAGTGATGTTCTAAGAGTCCATGTGGACCGGGGAGGAGAGTTCAATTAATGGAGTGGGAGGCCCCCAAACAACTATATATAAATAAATATTCGAGTGAGGTTACAAATTATAGCTATCACATAAAAAGTTTAAAAACCACATTATATTGCATTAAAAAGTTGATAAATTACAATTTTGATTGAGATTCTAAGCATAACGTTGTTTTTCTAAGATGATTATTTTATTTGAGCGGGGTCCTTTCCCCTCAGTCCCTCACCCTAAAGGATGGATCCGCCCTTGCACGTGACCAACTAGTAAAAATGGTCACCGAAAACTTGAGAAAATGATGGTATATCAAATGGAAAGATTTCGCTTCCAAATTAGAATACTAAGTTTATATGCAAATTATTACGAGCTCTTTTCTTTTAATCTTCATCACAATTTTTTGTATTTAAGATAATTGATTTCATAGATACCTGTCAATGTGAACCGATTTGAGTATGGAATGATTACATACAATAGATAAAGAAAGGTACACAAAGATAAACAAATATTGAAGTATGATATTACGAGTTAAAGTTGATATTATTATTATTATTATACGATTTAGTATTAGTATTGTTAGATCAAATCTAATTAGATCTTTCTAATACTAAATTAAATATATTATTTTTAAAATAATAAAATAAACATTCTAAATAATTACAAACTTCATCATTTAACGACTATAATATCAAAACTTCTAATAATATCACAAGTTGTTGACCGAAATATCATTTGTCAATGCTCGGTGCGCTTATTTCGAACAAAGAAAACAAGATATGACTACTGCTGCTCAGTTGACCAAGACTTGGGATTCAATGGCACTACAAAGAAATGAAAACAAAAATGCTGGTCAATGCACTGCCTGCTAAGTGCTAGCCAAACCGATGCCGTGTTTATTAATTATTAATTAGTATTAATTAAAGAGAAAATACATGGCATATCTATGTGATATACCAAGATTAATACTGGCATCACTACGTATTGGATATTGATTTATAACAATGTCAAAAAAATTAAAGTTGGATATATTATAAAATTATGTACGAAACACTTTCTTACAAGAATTACTCGATACTTATCACATGTCTTAGGTTATACGAATATTTTTATGGGATAAGATTATAATAACCCTCCTTTTTTTGACACTACTGAGAAGTTTTCTAATGGAGTATTTGTATATAATATCAAATCAAAGATGATACAACACCTGATGGAGTTTTTCAATTTTCTATTTATTTCCTTAAATGGTTGCGTCCTTTAGAATTCGAATTGTTGTGTCCTTTAGCAGTAACCAAATTAACTGTCAGAAAAAACGGTCACAAACCGATTTCTAAAGTCAAAACTGGTTATACAGCGAGACTCCCGTCAGGGTTATTCGTTGCGAAACGATAAATTGAAAGAAAATAATAAACACTTGCTTATTAATACATGTAAATCCGTAAATATTTATGTGAATGTGCACTTCGCTCCCCTAGATTCACAATATAGTATTCTCGAGCTCATCTATCTTTGAAACAAACCCCGATTATACTAAATAGCTGATGATTCCACACTGAGCACACATCATCTTGGGTCATTAAGTCCATCACAAGCCGATCCAAAAATTTATAGATGATGTTGGTACTCAGGAATAAAGTGTTGTCACATTATAAATTACACACAATTCTTACATCTACTTGATGTGAGATGAGGGTATTACACCATACTCTCACAAATTACAGCTAAACCTATTAATACATGAAAAATCGAATAAAAAAGATATATCTTATAAAAAATATTAGTAAAACCGTCTTACCTAATTAAGATTTTGCCAATGACAAAACCAACAATAGTAGAAATTTTTTTGACCAGGATACTCCCCAAAATATTAGACTCCTCTCCCAACTACCATTGATTATGTAACCATTCATTTGCTTTCCTCCCACCGATTTTGTTGGACCTCTTTTCTGTCCTTGGTCTTTTTTATTCTTGTATTCCAAATATTTGATATAATTCCTTCGTTAGAATTTCTGATATATAAATATCTTCACTTCACTAAAACCCACCAACCATTAAAAGTTAAGACCAATACCAAAATCGAAATGGAAATGTAGTTTGGCGTATATGCGATATTTATTTTCGTTGGACGCCAAAGTCGATATTTAAATAGAAAGTGGGCTCAATCAGGCAGCCTCCCTATTACTCCCTCCGTCCCTAAATAATTGCTTGTTTGGCAAGAAAAAGTAATGACTCGATTATTTATATTGGTTTAATGTGTAGTTTCCATTAATGTCCATATATATGTGGCCCATAATTAAAGTAGAGTGAAAAAGTAAGGGTAAAGTGGTAAAAGTGATGTTCTAAAAAGGTAAGTTTCAAAGTGGACAATTATTTTGGGACGGACGAAAAAGGAAAGTGAGACGATAATTTAGGGACGGAGGGAGTATTATCTTTTGTGTGGGAAGACGTAGAGTAAAGCATTATTGGAAGCAAGTGCTAATCTCCTATACCTCCATTACTTTGTTCTTTTCTCAGCATTATCGATTAGACTTGAGATGGTAAATAGGTGGATATGAGTAGCGTTTATATGGTTAATGAGTTCAAATGGACGGATGGATAAGTGTTTACTTGATAACATGACATAAAAGGGTGAGCAATAAATGGGCATGACGCTTATGGGCGTCCATTTACTCATTGACATAAAATTATCAAAAAAATAACAAAATTACAAAAAATTATTTCCTTTTACGATCATACCCAAGAATTTTTTATTGCTTGAAGCACTAGTTGTTCTACTATTTTCTAACCAATGTGTACGTAATATCTGCAGAATTAAAAAAAAAAGACAAAATTTATTGGTTAAAAAATTAAGATAAATTATTGCATATATAAACAACTGTAGATTTGAAACAAAAATCTTAAAATAGAACGGAAAATTAAATATATAATTGTATATAATAACTTAGTAGACAAAATAGTAACATAATTATTTATCAAAAAAAAACAAACAATAACAAAATTTTGGTCAAAATGAACACCGAAAAAAAAGATTTAAAGAATTTGTTGTAATCTAGATTCAAATTGGAGAAATTTTTAATCTCTAATCAACCAAATTGTTTCATAGAAAAGGAAAAAGTTAATTATGAAAACAAAATTTACCCAATTGCAAGTCTCTTGTACTTGCCTCATTGTTAAAGCTTCGACTATGGCATGGACGATTTGAGAACAACAAAGGGGGAGGGAGGGAGAGAGAGGTAAAGAGAGTACAGAGGGTCGACAACAGGGAAGAGACTCGGGTGGTGGGCTATGGGATCAAAAATTACAAAAACATGAAGGATGATTGGGTTATAAGTTTAGCGTGGGTGTCCATTTGACTATCATAATTAATAGTGTCAAATGGACACGTTCATTTTGTTAGAGAATAATATCTTTTAATTATTCTTGTAGATTTGTAATGAGTAATTAGTGGTAATTACCTTGTAGAGTTCTTTCCTAATTGTGTTACCTTCCTTGTATAGGTTTCTTGTATCCTACTCCTAGTGTAACCCTAATTGTAAATCCCCCTATAAATATGTGATTTATTCAATGGAAATGCTATGCCATTATTCCTAAACTTTATTAGTTTCTACATGGTATCAGAGCTCTGCTCCTAAAACCTTCTTCCTCTTCCTTTAGCCGCCAAAACCCCCTACAATGGCTAACGGAATCACTCTCACCGTCAAAACCCTCTTGATCCCACCCAAACCTTCTTGACCTCATCAATATCTCCCACCACAACATCACCAAACTCACCTCTACCAATTACATAGCTTGAAACTCCAAGTTGAGGCCACCCTCATCGGTATGACCTCTACAAGTTTGTAGACGGTTCACACCCATGCCCGCCTCCCACTGTCTCACAAGGATGCCCAAACATCCAAGGACGTTCCCACCCCAAACCCTCACTACCAGCCTTGGATTCGCCAAGACAAACTCCTCTTTGGGGCTCTTGTTGGCTTCCTGTCTGCTCCCCTGGTTCCTCTGATCCAACAGGCCGCCACTACTCGTGAAGCCTGGGACATCCTGGCTCATACATATGCTCGCCCAACTCGCGGTCACATTAAACAGATCAAAGATTACCTCAAGCGAGCAACCAAGGGAACTCACCCATCACCGACTACATGCGATGCAAAAGTCGGCCGATGAACTCGATGCTCGGCAAACCTCTTGACCACGAAGATCTCATTGAGACCATCCTCGGTGGTTTGATGATGACTACCACTACATCGTGGATGTGGTTGAAGGACGGATACTCCCATATCGCTTGATGAGCTTCATGAAAACTCATCAATCGCGAGCTTCTTTAGCCTCGGCCTCGTCCTTCTCGCTACCTCGGCCAACCTGGCACCTAAGGAGCAATAGCTCGACAGCTCGACAATCCTCCTCGCAGCTCGGTATCGCCCGCCTCGCAACCTCGGCCACCTTCCCAACCCTCGGCCGCTCCACAATGATCGTATCGGGCAAGTGTCAAGATGCCGCCAACAGGGCACTTCGGTTACTGCCGCCCAAACTTTCAACCGATCGCCACCACCTCTACGCCTCGCTTACTCCCAACTCGGCAAGTGGCTCCAAGTGGCAATCACGGCTCATCTTGCAACCACGGCAGACACGGGACACCGAGGGGCTACTCGATAGTGGTGCCTCTCATCATGTCACTAGCGACCTCGGCAATCTCGCTACACTCCAACTACACGGGCATGGATGACATGGTCATTGGTGATGGTATCGGGTTAACTATCTCCAAACCGGTTTCTCCTCCCTTCATACTCCCTCCCTCACACTTTTTCCCTTCATAATGTTTTATTTGTTCCCGACATGAAAAAGAATCTTATATCCATATCTCAATTTTGCATCTCTAATAAAACCTCTATTGAGTTCTTACCAACTTCTTTTCATGTGAAGGATCTCGCCGGGGAGAATCTGACCTGACGCCTAAGGATCGGTGTGTATGAATGGCCGACCACCGCCTCCCCGCCCCACCCCTCCGCTTCGTGTCGCCTCCAAAGTCTCTCATCGATCGGCATCATCGTCTTGGCCATCCGTCTGCCCCATCCAAAGTCGATATTATCTAGCCTAGGTTTAGCATTAGACACCGCCGCACTCCTATTCATTGTAATGATTGTCTTTCTAATAAAATGTCATAAAATTCCTTTTCATCAAAATACTATTGTGTCTACTCTCCCTCTTCAAACTATTTATACCGATGTTTGGACCTCCCTTCCCTCCATTGATGGGTTCAAATACTATGTGATCTTTGTTGATCACTATACCCATTACATCGGCTTTACCCGCTCCGACTCAAATCCGAGGTTGCCACCATCTTTCCCAAATTCAAAGCCTTAGTGGAAAATTATTTTAAAACATCCATAGTCACCCTTTACTCTGACAATGGTGGCGAGTATATGGGGCTTGCCTGACTCGGCTTGGCCGCCACACTGCCGCTCATGGCATCTCTCACCTTACCTCGCCTCCTCACACCCCGAACACAATGGGTTCTCTGAACGCCGCCATCGCCACATTGTTGAGACGGTCTCTCCCTCTCTCTCGTGCTTCTTCCGCCGCTCTTCCGGTCGCTTGCTTTCCAAACAAATGACCTATCTCATAAATCGACTACCTACACCCACCCTCGCTCGCCAGCCTCCCTACCATAAACTTTTTGGCTCTCGCCAAACTACGCCAAGCTTCGTGCTTTTGGTTGTCTCTCATCCTTGGCTCGGCCCTTACTCCGCCCCACAAACTCGATGCTGCTCCACTCCTGTGTCTTCCTTGGTTACTCGCTCACTGTAGTGCCTATCTCGTTATGATCCGAGCACAACCAAGCTGTACATATCGCCATGTTCGCTTTGTCGAGTCCACCTTTCCCATGTCCACCCCGGCCACCCGCACGCACACCTATGATAGTGAGTCTTGGCTTCCTCATGAACCGCTTTCGGTCCTCATACACACCGCTTGGCCGCTCCGGCATTCTCCGTCCGTGGCTCCCGCCACTAATCGAATTTGGTTGATCTCACGCCCACGCCCCAACCTCCCACATCGGCTACTATACCCAGGATACCATTGCACTGCTCCTTGTCCCGTGCCGCTCCATCCTCCTCGGCCACCAGCCTCCCTCGCGGATTCCACTTTATCCGTTGCTCAGCCTACCTCGGCAACCGATCGTGCCCGAGGATCACCCAGGCTGCAAGTCCCCCTACATTGGTTCCTATGCCCGCCCATTCATCGGCTCTATCGCTCCCGCTCGCCGGCACATCCTCCATAGTCACTGCTTCCAAGAACAACATCTTCAAACCGAAGATTAAAATGAGTCTTTCGCTCGCCTAGCCTGAACCCACATGTGTTACTCAGCCTCAAGGATGTGAAGTGGCGTCGCCATGTCCGAAGAGTTTGATGCCCTTGCTCGCAATGGGACTTGGGATCTAGTTCCTTCCGAAGATGCTCGCAATATAGTTGGTCAGTAAGTGGATCTACCGTGATCAAGAGACATGCCGATGGTATGCTGATCGCTACAAAGCTCGCCTAGTAGCCAAGGGATTTCACCAATGACTGGTCGACTACCACGAGACTTTCAGTAGTTAAACCGACCAATCGCTCGCCTTGTTCTCTCACCGGCCGCTTGTCAAGGATGGGCTCTTCGTCAACTGGATGTGAACAATGCCTTTCTTCAAGGCAACCTGTCCGAGGAGGTGTTCATGGCTCAACCGCCTGGGTTTACCGATACGGACAAACCTCAACATGTGTGTCGACTTCGCAAGGCTATTTATGGTCTCAAGCAGGCTCCCCGAGCATGGTATAATGAGTTGCGCCGCTTTCTCCTTGCCTCGGCTTCCAAAACTCTCGTGGGTCGACACATCGCCGTTTTCCTTCGCATGGCACCATCATCTATCTCCTCAGATATGTGGATGACATCATTGTCACTGGAAACCAGCCCGCTGAGGTTCAGACTTTCATCTCTATGCTCGCTACTCGCTTTTCTCTCAAGGACCTTGGTGATCTTCACTACTTTCTTGGGGTTGAAGTTGTTAAGCACCCAAGTGGTCTTCGCTTCTCCCCAATGGTATATATCGATCTCCTTGCTCGCACGGGCATGACCGATGCTCGCCCAGTAGCTACGCCTCTTGCTACCTCGCCTACCTTAACTCTTCACACAGGCACTGCTCTCTCAGATCCGACAGAATTTCGAGCTATGGTCGGCGGCTTCAAGATTCTGCCTCTCACTCGCCTGATGTTGCCTTCGCTGCCAACAAACTCTCCCAGCTCATGCATAGCCGACCATCGAGCACCGGATTGCGGTCAAACGAGTTCTTCGGTATCTCTGTGGCACAATTGATGCGGGCATCCTCCTTCATCGCCAGTCTCCTCCTGCTCTCCATGCCTTCACTGATGCCGACTGGGCTGGCAACAAGGATGACTACACATCCACCAGTGCCTACATTGTCTATCTTGGCAGCAACCCGATCTCCTGGAGCTCCAAGAAACAACGCACTGTAGCTCGCTCCTCGACCGAAGTCAATACGGCGGCCGCCACCGGTCAAGTCGTGGATTGTCTCTTCTTAGCGAACTCGGTCTTGCCTCCTCGACTCAACCAGTCATTTCATTTGTGACAATGTGGGCGCTACGAAGTCTTTGCTCTAACCCGGTTTTTTCATACTGCATGAAGCATGTGGCTCGACTTTCATTTCATTCGGCAACAAGTTCAGATGCTTATGCGAGTTTGTCATGTCTCCTGGCCGATCAACTAGCCGATGCTTTGACCAAGCCTCTTGCTCGCCAACGGTTTCATCACTTACTTCACAAGATTGGTCTCTCCTCTGACGTCCATCTTGGGCATGTTAGAGAATAATATCTTTTAATTATTCTCTTAGATTTGTAATGAGTAATTAGTGGTAATTACCTTGTAGAGTTCTTTCCTAATTGTGTTACCTTCCTTGTATAGGTTTCTTGTATCCTACTCCTAGTGTAACCCTAATTGTAAATCCCCCTATAAATATGTGATTTATTCAATGGAAAGGCTATGCCATTATTCCTAAACTTTATTAGTTTCTACACATTTATGTCCACTTAAAATTTTGAGTGTACACATACTCATTACTTAGTGAGCTGGGATGTGCAAAATTGCAAATGGGCGAGGAAAAATATTGTCGCCTCTAGTTTAGACCCACTTTTGTTGTTTTACTTTGGTTTAAATAGTAATTTGGTCACATTACTTTTACATTTTTCGTTAAGCTTACTTTATTATTATTTTTCTCAATTTAGTAACTATACTTGACCAATCAAGTCAATAAGGTCACTGTGAGTTATTTCCGTTAATTGGATAGACGAAAATGTTTAAAATGATCAAAATGTCCTTACTAACGTTAAAGGTTTTCAGTTTAAAATATTAATAGTTAAGGAGTCAAACTAAAAGATCAAATTTACCTATATTTAATTTATATTTTTATTAATTTATTCAATAACCCATCTTACATCTTTTTTCTTTAATTTATATTTTCATTAATTTAATTTATATTTTCACTTAGTCGAGCATAAGCCAATATTTAATTTGGGGACAAGTGCCCCCACTTGGATTTAATTTTTTTTAATAATAATAATAATCTTTTGAAATTTACAGCTTGCCCACACTTGGCTATTTGAGTAAGAAAAAAAAAAAACTCTCCAAGACGATTTCTGATCACATCACAATGATGGGGTGACTAAGCTGGCAGTCCACGTAATGGACCGGAGCTGACGTGTCCCGCTCTTGAAGGTCACGTCGGTGTATGTGAGTATCGGTGGTACCAATTTTGTTAGGATATCTGGGCTTGATGGTTGCTCTTGATTAATGAATACCTGAAAGGAAGACTACCGTTAGGGTCTTTGGGGTTTCCACCTGACCCTCCGGTGTGAGAGTCGATGAATCGAGGATATAATGTGTGTGCCGGAGCTAGGCGTTCCCTTATGCCTCAGGTGAGTATTATGAGAGTAATCTCTTTCTGTATTCGTGAAAGCTGAGGGTACTTTTTAAGTCTTTTTGTGCCAAAGTAAATCTTACCTTTCTTGAAGGGAAATGTTTCCTTTTATAGCAGCTTAGATTTGGGATCATGATTGGTATGAGGGTCCCTGATGGTGGGACTTGTTTCCTGATCGGCTTGCTGGCGGTTTCTGAGTGGTTAGTAGGTTGCGTGTGATGTGCCAATTGTAGGCGGTCTAATGAGCCGATAAGATAAGGCGGCTTGCGTGGCTTGCACAACTCTCGTGTGGAAGGCACCTGGATGCTATGTACAGGCTACGGGCTAAACCTGTCTTATCCCAGATGAGTTGTCGGCCGAGCATAGGTGGTCCTTGCTCGTGTGGTCGAGTGTTTATTCATGATCGCCGATTGTGCTCGGCAGGTCGGTGGTCGCCGATATTTGATCGGCTGGTTAATGGTCGTCGATGACGATTGACTAGGGATGGTCCTCGGCCTTTGGTGGGACCGGCCCAAGCCTAACTGGAATCCATGTGGTCGTTCCACGTAGGGGGACCCAGGTAGGGGGACCCAGGTAGGGTCCCTTCAATTTCAAACTCCCATCTGAATCTAGTTTATTTTTTCTACCAATTAATTGTGCGTTTGATTTGAATTAAACCCAAACAGGCTAGAAATTCCTACATTACTAAAAATGAAATATATCGATAAAAAGACATTAAAAGCACCAAAGCTGGTAAGATCTCCTCAATGCTTAATTAAGTACTAATTGCATTTAAGAAAGAAAAATAATAGACCCAAATTGTTTGTCCGCCTAGAATGATAGTTGAAGATATTAATTAAACCATATTCACTATCCGCTCCATCGTAGCTCACTCATCATCGCTGCCCAAGTCAAGGTCACTACCATAATCACGATTCGATCCATCACCATACCCGTCCAATCCGTTTTTATCCCCATCATCATAGGAGCCTGAGTGTGAGTCCCGTTCATTTTCCTTTGGCCTGGTGAGGACCTGGTGCGAGATTGATCATCTAACCCGAAAAACGCTCAGAACCCAAATTGAATTCCGCTGGGTGATTTTGGGACCGCTTCCATTTGGGGGGGTCAAAGTTTGGCGAAAATAGATAGTTTCAGTTATAGAAGGTCCCTGCTCCAAGTTGACCGTTGGCGTTGGAGTTGGCGTTCGAGCGTGTGTGGGGGATGAATTAGGTTGCGTAGTGGTGTTTTTACTGGATCGAATAATTTTCGACGCCACTCTCTCTCTCTCTCTGAGCTGCTGGAGGCGAGTGGTAGCGTTCAAGGGAGTTTAGAATTTATTGGGTGGTGTACTAAGGGTATTCATGACATAAAATGCAAAAGGATCCAATTGTGTTCAGTAATCAGTATGGTCATTTTTGGGTTTTTAACTTTTAAAAAAAAAGTTTTTCATTTAAAAAATTAGATGGAGTGATGAATGCCACTAAATTAACAAAAAAAATTAGTATAATGAGCTTAATGAAAAAAATATGAAAATAAGGTGACCAAATTAATATTTAAGTCTATTACTTTTGATTGAACTATAAATGTTTTCTAATTCTCTCTCCATTTGCTTTAATTCTGAAGAATTTTTGTAATAATTATTTTTATTTGATTATTGAATAAATGGACACCCATGGACGGTCAAGCCCACCCATTTACGTCAATGTTTTCAATTGGACATTTACTTATCTACACATTTAAAATTTGGATTAATTACGGACCGATTTCCTAAAATTGTAATAGCTCCACTATCATATTTTTTTAAAACCGCTTAAGTCCACTTTCATAATTTTTTTTCAATATTGCCCGTCAGCATTTTTTCCTCCATTGTTGACCTTTTTTAATCTCCTCCGACCATTTTTTCCATAACTTTTGATCCCGGATGAACTACAGGATCCACTACATATCAAATCGAAGCTCTCGATGAAATCTAGAATCATTATAGGTTTCATTCAGTGATTTCTTCGTTTTAAGGCCAAAAAACGATGTTTAAGCACTGTTTTACGTTTCGAAAGTTTTATCATACTCAATTTTTACACAGATTTAGAGGCAGTATTTAATTTATGGATTAATTGCGAACATGAATGTTCAATTTATGGCAGTGTTCAATTTATGCTTAGTTTGGAGTCAAACAAAATGTCGACTGTTTGCGCAAAATTCGAACATAAGAGTAAATAGTAATGGCTCCGATGTGGGCATTGTTGTCTACCATTTTGGATGCGCTTAAAATGCTTCAATAAGATACAAAGGTAACTGTGATTGGGTGATGTTTTGAACGATGCCCAATGTTTTGATACTATGATGCCCAATGTTTTATTACTCTGATACTTAGTTTCCAGACCTGCCTCCGATATGAGCGTCGATGGCCAAAATTTTGAACGGCGATCAAATTTTTTAACGACACCCAAAATTTTTGAACGACGCCCAAAATTTTGAACGATGCCCAATTTTTTTCCTTGTGATGCCCAAATTTGGGCAGTGGCTTTGTCCGTGCGCCTTTCATTCATTAAGTGTATGTTCGTCATTTCTCTCCAAAAGCGTGTCTTGTAGCATGTGGGTTCAGGAGCGTGCGCTGCGCCGCGCCCGCGATGCGTGCAGACGTGCGTGCGATGCGGACACCACTGCTCTCATTCCACCCTCCCTTGCTTAGGAGAAGTCGAAATCAAAAGTGCGAGATGAGTGCTGTCTAAGATAGCGCGTTGGAATGCGTCTCGGTTGCCTTTTGTGGATTTTTGATCCAATATGAGAACTTTGAGTTTCCCGCATCAAGTTATCCATTTTTTTAGGGGATACCAGGATATGGGAATGCATCACCATTTCATTCTCATTTTCTCTTTTTTAGGGGAAAACGGAAAAGTGCAAAAAAGGATGTTGCGACGCTCCCATTATGGATTTTATAAAAAATAGTCTTATGGCCCGTTTCGGATCACTATGGGAGCTTTAGGTTTCCCGCATCAAGTTATCCCTTTTTTAGGGGATACCAGGATATGAGAATACATCATCCTTCCATTCTCATTCTCCTTTTTTTAGGGAAAAACGGAAAAGTGCAAAGAAGGAGTATTGCGAGACCCCACTGGATCTAAAAAGTTTTAGAGTCGTCATCTTTATTTTAAGGCAAAAATAAAGCAAAACCAGAAAAAAGAAAAGAAAACCAGAGATAGAAAACGAGTTCGGAGGCTAAGTTACGAGTTGGGAAGGTGCTAGGCACCCAACTCGCCCTTTCGGTCTCAAAAAGAGTTTTTGGCTAAAGTATGCTTATTGTTATATTTATTTAGCAAATAAATAAAGTATTAAAAGACAGGAAAATAAAACAAATACATCCGTGGCTACATTATTTACGGACTTGCAGTCATTTCCTTACAATAATTACAAATATATTTAAAAATATTTGGCCATTATAACGGCTCTTTTACATAATATTTCCTAATCTAATCCGGGCAGCACAACGGTTTATTTTGACTACATTGGGTCGTATTTTAAATAATAACTTTTAAATAATAAATAAAAGAAAACGCCTTTAAAGGCTATTACCTTTTAGAGCGGTAGTGTGCTCGTTCTGTCCTTCAGGGAGAGGGAGTCTTTTTTTTTTTTTTTGTTTTGTTGTTGTGATCACAGGCGGAATAGCGCTTATTTTGGATGACTTTGGCTCGTTCACTCGGGCGTAATGACTTATTTAGGAAAGTTTTGGCCTTTTTGGTTGGGCGGAATAACGACTTACTTTTTGTGTTTTTCAGCTCATTACTCGGGCAGAGTAACGGCTTACTTTATGGATTTTGGGCCGAGGAAGTTGGGTGGATACCTAACTAAAAGGCTAGGGATCACTTTTAACCGGTGGATTTGTGTTTTGGCGGAGTTTGGACGGGGTTTGGAAGCTTTGGTGGGCTACATACCTATCTCACTTCTCTCACTAAAACTCGGCGTCGAAGGAACGCGAAGAGTTTTTCAACGTTTCGTTGTTGATCAATTTCTTCTTTTGAAGTGGGAGCCTAGTGCCTTTATTTATAGGTGGAGAGGAGGACTCATTGGGAATTATAAATTCCATCAGCCCGCAGCATCCGTTTGTACAGCGGCCTTCGCGAATTGCACAATGCGTTAAGTCCCAGAGCCACTGTAGCTACGTTGGCGCCAACATCACCCTTGCATGGCGCGGCGCCCACCTTTCTTTTAGGTCGCGCCATGTTACTATTTAAATTCCATTTTCAGAACTTTCACCCCTCGCAATTCACTGTTTTGCGCATCCTGCTTTGCCTTTCGCATTTTCGACTCCTGTAACTTGACATTTGTTAAGTTTGAACAGTTCTTGATATCACATGTCAGAGTCACATATCAGGGGTACAAAATTGAGGTGTCTACAAGCTGTTTAAAAAAATTATCGTGGACTTTTGAGGTTGTATTTTGGAATAAATGCAAACCGGTACACTTTTGTAAAATTGTAACTGCTCCACTCCCCTATTTTTTTATTCAACCAGTAAAGCACTTTTTCAAAAAATTTGGTCCAAAAATGCTGTGAGTTTGTTTTGTCATATCTCCGTCTTTTTCACTCTATTCTCTAACTTTCTCTCTCTTCCTCGTTTTATCTCATTGTGCACGAAACGAGTCATTACTCTACATTGATGCGCCATGACAATCTCACTCAAATTAAAGGGACCGTCACACCATCAAAGGGGAGATCCAATCAGAGGCTAGGAATGAAAGACTTGCTTCCTTATACTGAAGAAGTAACCGCTCCACCATGGGATTGGAAAATTTATGCTCTCTCGGAATGAAAAGTGCTTTTATTCCTCTTAGCGCTGTGGTCAATTTCTTGTCAACTTCCCTCACTACCTCACTCATCTCAGGTCTGTGAAGAAATCGAAGACTCTGCGTCAAAAACTCTGATTGGGCGTCGAAGACTCCGATTTTGGTGTCGAAGACTCTTATTTGGGCGTCGTAGACTCCGATTTCTGCATCGAAAACTATAATGAAAGGGACTCCGATTTGGGGGAAAACTGATATGAAACGGCTTCTGATTTTGCTCATCACTTGAGTTATTTTCTCCTCTCTCCTACTGAAGCATATTGAAGCATGTGGATGGAAAGAGGAAAAACACCCATCAGTCACCATCAATCATATTACAATTCACTGGTTCCAACTCACTTCTTTCTTTCGTGTACCAATGCCCAAATTTGGGCAGCGGTTTTTTGCATTGCGAAGTCGAAATGCATTACGATGCCCAGTTTTTTAATTGCGAAGCCTAATTTTTGCATTGTGATGCCCAATTTTTTAATTGCCACGCCCAAATATGAGTAGGGGTTTGTGTGTGCATCTTTCCTACATTTGCGATACATAAAACAACATGGTAACAAATTCTAATTTTTAAATTACAACTATGATTATGAAAAACATAAATAAATGTATAAAAACACACAGACTATCAAGATTTCATAATAGTATAAATAATTACTAAACCATCAAAAACTCACCCAGATAAGATAATAGTTGTTAAGTGAAATTCAAAATTAATGATCGATGTCCAAAATTAATTATCGATGCTTAAATTTTGTATTGCGATTCCCAAATTTGTGCGAGAATTTTTGCATACGATGTCCAATTTTTGTATTGCGAAGCCCGATTTTTTAATTGTGACTCCCAAATTTGGACAGGGGTTTGCGTGCACGCCTTTCCTTCATTAAGAGTATTTTCGTTATTTTCTCTCCAAAAGTGTACTATAACAGTTTGAAAAAAAGAATAATTGTGGGCTGGTACACTTTTATAAAATTGTAACCGCTCCACTACCTTCTTTTTTTACTTAACTAGTAAAATGTTTTTTAAAAATTTTGTTTCAAAAAAATCTCTTCCTCCGTCTCGTTCTCATTTTTGTTTAGAGGTGTCAAAACGGGCTTGCGGGGCGGGAAAGCCCGCTGTGAAACGGGGCAGGCAAAATGGGCAAGCCCACGGGCTTTGGGGTTTCCTTAAGAGTAAGACACCCAAATCCGGTTCGAGCCCTTGATCTGCATTGCGGACTTAATATCTCCTGCTCCTCCAACGTTGGTTATCAAAACAAGCTCAAAGTAATCCCTTCCATTGATAGTGAATCTAACTCACCATGTTTCTTGCACGAACCCCGCACTCCATCAATAATAATAATATCATAAAGTCAACGAGAGAGAGAGAGAGAGAGAGAGAGAGAGAGAGAGATAATAAGATACAGACCTTTGGTACATCACTGGAACAATGTCGCCTCTGTAGAGATGCCTATCTTCTCCCAAGTAGGCCGAATTTTCATATCGAAATGTTGAGGGTGGGTTACACCAGCCACCATTATTGCTAAAATATCAAAGTTAAGCAGATGCCCCTTTCTGCACCATTGTGGGATCCGCCTTGATAATCACAAATAATCTTGAAGCATCACCACAAAGCTGCTCCATCATTGAACAAATTTGAGTGCTCAAAGCAGCATAATAATCTTGAATCCTAATTTTTATTTTTGAGTAAGACACTAATCAATGTGTCCCTAACCCTTAAAGAGTAAGACTTATTTGTGTTTTGGACTTTCGCTTACAGCTACACTCGGGCTTGGCCCAATTAATAATAGTTATAACTATACAAAAGTCCAAATTCCGTGGTCCATAAAATGCGGGTCACGCCCAAACCTCGGCAGCATGTCCCCACTTCCGCAAAGTCTAAAAGCCCGCAGATCCTAACTAGAAAACACTGCCTAACCCGCCTCCCTATAGGCTGGGCGGGTTTTGCCTCATGGGGATCTCTTTAAAATTGTTTGAGCCTCTATTTTTGTTAGAGCCTTTTCATTTGGATTGCGTGAGGGCCCTTGGTCAATCCTAGAAAAAGATTCTGTTGACCTTAGACCTGGATCGGAATACCCTTAATCTTCGGATGCTGCTTGCTTCGGAGCTGTTTTTCCGTGGGACTACTTTATTAGCTACTACTTTAGCGTGGGTAGCTGCCCAACTCTTTTAGCTCATAGATGCATGAGCTCCATTTTTCTTAGTGCGAAGTGTAGAGGATTGATTCTCGCTTAGTGCTTTATGCTAAGAGCATGTACAATGGTTTATTAAAAAAAACCAAACTCAACCCATTAAAAACCAATAAACTAATCCATTAGATACCCATTTGATTTAAAACAAAAAAACCCTCCCAATGGTGGCACAAAATCCAACACATTTATATACCCCACCATCTTTATCTCCAACAACTTTATCTACCCCACCATCTTTATCTCTATTAATTTAATATATTCTTTCAATTTATACTAATAAATAAATTTGATATTGCATAAATAAATAATTTCGAAATTATATAAATAGTCATTATTATAATAATATTTATTTATTATAATTTGAATAATATTTATTATAATTTGATATTATTTATTTTTAATATTATTAATTTAGTATAACCAGAATAATTCAATATTATTTATAATATAATATTATTATAATTAATTAATATAATAATATAATAATATTATCAATTTATTATAAGTCGAATAATATTTATATTAATATTCATTAATAAATTTTAAAAAGTACAATAATTAAATTCATTAAATAAACAATTCAAAGAAACTCACAACAATATCCGAAAATAATACAACAACTACAATAAAAATTACTGATTATCAAAAAGTCTCCAAATATTTTCAATTAAATCATGGAGTAGGCGGTGATGTGATTCTTTATCTCGAATGGTACACCTTCATTTAAGATATCTTGCGTGTTCGGGAATACGCTCGTTAAAATATTGTCATGCTAAGCTACCATCAGTAATGTAAGTATCTCGTTCATCTTCGACAATCATATTATGTAATATGATACAAGCTTTCATAATTTTTCCCAGCGTACATACCTCCCACATAAGTGCTGGTCCTCGTATAATAGCAAATCGTGCCTCGCAATACCCCAAAGGCACGCCAACATCCTTTCTTGCTTGGTGTTGAGCAAAGAGCTTATGTTTATCACTTTAATCGAATGGACGATGAATGTAGCCCATGGAGGATATATACCATCGGTTAAATAATAACCCAAGTTATACCGACATCAAGTAAAAGTAAAGCCTATCGCCTGGCTACACCATTATAAATATCGTTAAATACTGGAGATCGATCAAGGACATTTATATCATTACAAGTACCTGGAGTGCCAAAGAAAGCATGTCATATCCACAAATCGTAGGAAGCGACTGCTTCAAGAACTACTTCGCCGCCTTTCCATCCCTCGAGCGTGGCCGACCTTGCCAAGCCACGGGCAATTCTTCCATTCCCAATGCATGCGTCTATGCTACCTAACATACCAGAAAACCACGTGTCTCCCCAACATGAAGCAAGCGTTGAGGTCCTCCTCCGTTGGCTTTCGCAAGCATCGTTTCTCCAAAAACATTAACCACACATTCGAAAAATTTCTTCAAGCATTCAATTGCTGCTTTTTCCGATACGAATATAGTCATCACATGCATCACCGGACATTCCGTAAGCAAGCATTCTTACAGCAGCAGTGCATTTTTGTATTGATGATAAACCAGGTCTCCCACATGCTTCAAATCGTTGTTGAAAATAAGGACTATGAGCACCAAGAGCTTCCACTACACGAAGGAAGACATGTTTTCGCATCCAAAATTCGTGCGAAATTGTTGGTCTGTGTATGTTGAATTCTCTCGCAAAATAGTTCGAATACAAAGCGTTGATGGCCCTCAAAGACGATTTCTATCAATGTATATATCGCTCACGAACTTCTCTTTCATCTTGTAGAGATCGTATTAGTTCTCTACAAATTTGACGCCATGACGCCGACGACCATTAAGGTCAAATATATATTCATTCACACTTCGTTGAATGTCATTATGTAAATCATCTTCATATTAATTGTCAGTG
Organism: Codonopsis lanceolata; assembly: GCA_013146195.2. NCBI lineage: Eukaryota > Viridiplantae > Streptophyta > Magnoliopsida > Asterales > Campanulaceae > Codonopsis > Codonopsis lanceolata. Next base: position 42,345 of record JABEVN020000097.1, on the reverse strand, counting down.
TTTGAATTCCAACTAGAACTTGAAGAAGACATAATTTTTAAGTGTATTAGAACATGTGATGGTTTCTTCGATTGCTAAACAAATGCATCATTAACCACATTTATAAAAAGTCACGGGAGATGAGAAAATTCAATTGTCATTCAATTGAGTAAAAAAGAAACAATGTCTTGGTGATTGTGACAAGACAATGCCTTTTATTTTTTATTTTAATTGTTAAAAGAAGATGAATATGAAAATCATTCTCAATACCGTAAAACATGGATTTCCATCTATTTATAGATATCTTGAAAATTTTGTTTTGTCTTTTTATTTTGTTTGGATGATGGTGACAACACATTGATTTATTTTGACAAAATTGTCAAATTAAAGAAAGCACAATACAATGAAAGAAGCATTTACATACATTTGTGAAGGTTTCTTCAATTGTTAAACAAATGCATCATTAACCACATTTATAAAAAGTCACAGGAGATGAGAAAATTCAATTGTCATTCAATTGAATATAAAAGAAACAATGTCTTGTCACAATCACCTTTGGGTGATTGTGACAAGACAATGCATTTTATTTGTTATCTTAATTGTTAAAAGAAGATGGATATGGAAACCATTCCCAATACCGTGAAACATGGATTTCCATCCATTTATGGATATCTTGAAGATTTTGTTTTGTCTTTTTATTTTGTTTGGATGATGGTGACAACACATTGATTTATTTTGACAAAATTATCAAATTAAAGAAAGCACAATACAATAAAAGAAGCATTTACATACATTTGTGATGGTTTTTTCAATTGTTAAACAAATGCATCATTAACCACATTTATAAAAAGTCACGGAAAATGAAAAAATTCAATAGTCATTTAATTGAATATTTTTGTCACAATCACCTGTGACAAGACAACATCTTAATTGTTAAAAGAAGATGAACCATTCCCAATATGAAACATGGATTTCCATCAATTAATGGATATCTTGAAGACTTTTTATTTTGTTTGGATGATGGTGACAACACATTGATTTATTTTGAAAAATTGTCAAATTAAAGAAATCACAATACACATACAACACAAATGCATCATTACATTTATAAAAAGTCATGAGATGAAATTAATTGTCATTCAATCATTGTCACAATCACCTTCAAAGACAATGCTTTTATTTGTTATCTTAATTGTTAAAGAAGATTCTCAATACCGCGAAACATGATTTTCATCCATTTATTGATATTTTGAAGATTTTGTTTTGTCTTTTTATTTTGTTTGGATGATGGTGACAACACATTGATTTATTTTGACAAAATTGTCAAATTAAAGAAAGCACAATACAATGCATTTACATACATTTGTGATGGTTTCTTCAATTGTTTGCATCATTAACCACATTTATAAAAAGTCACGGAGATGAAAATTCAAATTCAATTGAATGTCTTGTCACAATCACCTTTTTTATTTGTTATCTTAATTGTTAAAGGAAAATATATTCTCAATACAGTGAAACATGGATTTCATCCATTTATGGATATCTTGAAGATTTTGTTTTGTCTTTTATTTTGTTTGGATGATGGTGACAACACATTGATTTATTTTGACAAAATTGTCAAATTAAAGAAGCACAATACTATGAAAGAAGCATTTACATACATTTGTGATGGTTTCTTCAATTGTTAAACAAATGCATCATTAACCACATTTATAAAAAGTCACGGAGATGAAAAATTCAATTCAATATGTCTTGTCACAATCACCTTTGGGTGATTGTGACAATCTTTTATTTGTTATCTTAATTGTTAAAGGAAGATGGATATGGAAATCATTCTCAATACCGTGAAACATAGATTTTCATCCACTTATTGATATTTTGAAGATTTTGTTTTGTCTTTTTATTTTGTTTGGATGATGGTGACAACACATTGATTTATTTTGACAAAATTGTCAAATTAAAGAAAGCACAATATTATGAAAGAAGCATTTACATACATTTGTGATGGTTTCTTCAATTGTTAAACAAATACATCATTAACCATATTTATAAAAAGTCACAGAAGATGAGAAAATTCAATTGTCATTCAATTGAGTAAAAAAGAAACAATGTCTTGTCACAATCACCTTTTATTTGTTATTTTAATTGTTAAAGGAAAATGATATAGAAAGTAGAAACCATTTCCAATACAGTGAAACATGGATTTTCATCCATTTATGGATATCTTAAATATTTTGTTTTCTCTTTTTATTTTGTTTGGATGATGGTGATAACACATTGATTTATTTTGACAAAATTGTCAAATTAAAGAAAGCACAATACTATGAAAGAAGCATTTACATACATTTGTGATGGTTTCTTCAATTGTTAAACAAATCCATCATTAACAACATTTATAAAAAATCACGGGAGATAAGAAAATTCAAATGTCATTCAATTGAATAAAAAATAAACAATGTCTTGTCACAATCACATTTGGGTGATTGTGAAAAGACAATACCTTTTATTTTTTATCTTAATTGTTAAAGGAAGATGGATATGTAAATCATTCTCAATACCGTGAAACATGGATTTCCATCAATTTATGGATATCTTGAAGATTTTATTTTGTCTTTTTATTTTGTTTGGATGATGGTGACAACGCATTGATTTATTTTAACAAAATTGTCAAATTAAAGAAAGCACAATACAATACAATACAATATGTTACAAACGTTGATAAAATAACAATACAATACAATATTTTGCAGTAAAATATCATCTACTTAAACAGTGCACGATACAACATTGTGCAATCATCTTCTTCTTCAACGTATTTGTTTTCCATGTTTTTCAAGACCTCCTATTGTTTGAACATACGTTTCTTCTTGGTCTCCTCCAGCTTTTCATGTTCGATAGTGAAATATCGCTCAATTTTCTCACTAAGCTTTGATTCGATACGATTTGATTCACGTAAGTCTTCAGAAATTTTTTCAGTATTCACATTTTTTCCCTTATTTTTTGAAGCTTTCTTTCCAGGAGGTCGAGTTGGATATGTCATTGAAGGTGTTTCAACATTTGAGGAGTTTTGAACATCAAAAGCTTCATTTTGAGATCGTTTTGAGCCACTGCTTGTTGAATTTTTTGTTGCATGTTTTCCCACTTCAACATATTTTGCTCACCACTTGAGAATATTACGAAGTATTTGCCACTCCTCTATTGACATAAAATGTTTCCCTTCATCAGCTTCATAAATCGTATGTACCTTCATAATTACATCATCATCATTCCAACCACTTTCTTTGCAAGCTAATGCTTGATAAAAAAACGCCATAAAATTTTGAAACTGCCCTAGACAATTTCTGAAAATGATTCTTAATTTGACCCAAAGTTCTGATCATACCATTCCCACGATGCTTGTTGCAAGTGTTTGTCACTTTTTGCTATAATTGTGTTGATGTTTGGTTTGTTCCAACGAAACTATCGGTAGTCATGTTCTCCCACGATTTACACAAGGCCTCGTCGCCGCCCACCTAGTTCTTATTATTTTTCCACTCTAAGGAGTGGTTTCATCAACCATATCATCTTAAATATCAATCTCTTCTTCATTGTCCGGTTCTGGTTGTGTTGAAAAAAAATGTATATTTGAAGCTATGAGACTACTTGGAGTATATTCAGATGAAGAGTCACCTGGAACTCCCATGGGGAAATACCTTTGATTTAAGTGTGATTGTTGTGTTAAAGAATGAGACAAATTTGAAGGTAATAGAGTATTCCACGTAAAAGTTTGTTGTGGCATCGACAATGACACATGGGGAAATATTGATGTGTTTCCATACGCATAGAGTTTAGGTTTTGAAAATTCGGATGAACTCCAAAATTTGGAATATTTTGTGTTTCAAAAAAATTATGGTAATGTGATGGTTGGCTTTGTGGAGTGGGTTGATGATTGTGACGAGGAGAAAGTTCATTTGGTGTATTCAAACGTTGATTAGTTCGATTTTGAAGGTTTTTGCTTTTACGAGAAATTGAGCGTGAAAACATTGATGACAATAGCTGAAAATAAAACAAAATTAGCAAAAAAATTATACATTGATGACAGCTAATATTACTTAATGATAATATTGAAAATAATAATAACAATAACTAATTACAATAATAATATGAAATTTAACAATAATAATGATAATAATAAACAATTAACAATAAAGATAATTATATGTAATAATCTACATCCATTTAAAATATTTAAGTAGTAAATAATAATAATATTAATAATAAAAAATACACAACTTAAAAATGGATTAATTAAAAAATGAAATTTTGAAAGAAAGAGAAAGAGAGAAAAACTTACAAATAAATTCAAATTTTTTTTTTTTAAAAAATGCATTTGGTTTCCAAATAAGACAAACCAAGTCTCTATTTATAGATAAAAATGTGTACTGTTTTTTTTTAAAACTTTTTTGAATGCCCAAACTGCCCTTGAACAACAGATAATCAAAAAAGCTCCCAAACCGCTACTTTAATGACACGTGTAAAGAGGCTGCAGGTACTTGTCGGCAGATTTTTTTTTCCCTTCACATTTGGCCCATCAAAACGACACCGTTTTGATGGGCTATGGCTCTAAACACAACCGTTTGGGCAGGGACTGTTGTGACGATTTGCTAAACTCACGGGTTCTTCTGTTGATTTTTTGGCAATAAATCATCCATTGATTTAGTTGTGATTTCTTATAAACTTCTATTAGATGGAAAGATTAGTGGAAGATTTCAATTAAAACATCCGTACCTGCTCTAAAGATTTCTTATAGCTTAGCGGGTAAACAACTAAAAATGAAGAATACAATATAGTCCTTGACTTTCCGTCTCATGTTCTAGATGAGGTAAGAAAGGCTAAAGCCATTGTTTTAATCAAAGAAAGCCCTTCTCTAATGTGCAAGCAAAGGCAGCAAGCATATTTCTCGATATTAGAGACAAACGATGCTCATGTTTTGAAGTAACATCAATTTTTTTTCCTTCTGACGTTCAAAATTTGGGCAGCGCTCAAAATTTTTGATCGACGCCTAAATTTTTTTGAACAACGCCCAATTTTTTAGGCCAATGCACAAATTATGACAACGGTTTTGTGTACACACATTTCCTTCATCAAGAGTATTTTTATCATTTTTCCTTCAAAAATATATTATAACGATTTAAAAAATAATGATAAACTTTTACGGTTATAATTTTACCATCTAGTATCAACCCCACTATCACCCTTAAAAAAATTGTGACGGAACTTTTACAGTTATATTTTAACGCATAGTACCGATCCAATTAACATCGTTATATTTTTTCCACGAGACCGACCTAATTATCACACTAAAATTTTAAATATTCCGGACACATGAACACCCCATACCCGACCAGCCCGTCTGCTTGTCACCTACTCACGTCTAGGTAAAATCGTAGGAGAGGAAATGTGTGTCCCAATATTGGACTAAAATTGCCCCGATTTCAATAATTAGGTCCCACCAATGATTAGATTGAAGAAAATGCGTCTTGTAACGTAGGGTTGAATAGTTGATCAATAAAGAATCTTTTCTTTTGTAGTTCATATCCGCCTAACATGCCAAGGCTTCACAACGCCATCAATATCATCACGCGCTTGAAGCTCTTTTTAATTAAGAAAATCAAATCATGGGACCGGATCTCGAAATTTCCCAACTTTTACACTACTTTTACTGTGTTTTTTTAAACGTATACATCTAATTAAGGTTGACCTGGTTCAGTTGGGTCCCATTTTTAGAAAGAGAAAGAGAAAATTGAATCTGATCAAAAAATTAGATACGAACCAACCTAATATATATAAGAACTAATATATTTATTTGGTTCATAACTAACAGAAGATGCACAAAAATCAGGATCAGACCAATATTACGATTTATTTTCTTTAGAAAATCCAGCAAAATCTTTGGGAATTATTAAGATCCATGACCAGGCTTACTTCATTGGTTCATCAGAAAAGGGGGCTAATCAAATTGAAGGATTTTAAAATAGGCCACGGGAGAATTTCCATTACAACCATTCCGTCCGATCTTTTTGGGGCCAGAGTAGTACATTCCCTTGAGAATTTCTAGCATTTTTTACTTAACCAATGTTATGTGTTACTAATAATGTTCATCTCTCTCACTCAGTACAAATTCAATTGAATCAATTATAAGAAACATAACTAATTAAGTACACAAAAAAGATCATTCCATCAATACCATTTTAGCAAAAAATTAAAACAGTTGAAATGACATAGAAAAGAGTAAAGGAGTATCAAACGGTGGTATTCTGTAAGACGATTTTATAGATCCTTATCCGTAAGACGGATTTATCTGGTTAAATGAGATAAAATTCAGAAATCTTAATATAACCTCTTAGTTTTTGAAAATTACAGCGCATCTCCTCATATTTATATATGCAAAGTGTCACTTTTTACTATTAACAGTGTTACTTTATAGTATAAAATGTGTCACAATTTTTTCCTAAAAATGTTATTTTTGGGCTTAAATGTGTCACTTTTAGTCTTAAATGTATTACTTTCACTTTGAAAGTGTCTCATTTTTTTTAGAAATGAAAATCATTACATTTGGCATTAAAGTGTTATTTTATAACATTAAAAGTGTCACTTATAAGCATTAAATGTATTACTTTTGACTGTACAAGTGTCATTTTGCCTTATAAATAAAAATCGTCGTTATTGACCTTAAAAGTGTCACTTTTTAAGCATGAAAATGTCACGTTTTAGTATTAAATGTGTTACTTTTGACAGTCAACGTTAGTTTTAAAGTGACACTTTTTAGTATTAAAATTAAACGTGTCACTTTTTAGTATTAAGAGTGTCATTTTTTAGTATTAAGAGTGTTACTTTGTATTTTAATAAGAATTATAATTAATTTTCTTTTATAGTGCCACTTTTAACTTTAAAATGTATCACTTTTGTCTTTTCAACGTGTCACGTTTGACTTTAAATGTGTCATTTCGTTAAAGTCAATTAGGGTCATTTAAGTATCTCAAGGCAATTGATACTAAAGTATGGATAACGGAGCTAACAAATGATTAAACTGTAAGGCGTGAGAAATATAAGAATTTCAACGGCAAACCTTGAAAGTGCAGAGGCACCAGAGCAAAATGACATATCTCGCCAATAAAACTTAAAAACAGCGCTGCGCGCTGATTTCCAAGCCTTAAAGGTTTCATTGTGGACCACCTCGACTGATTAATTTTTGTAATTTGTTGTAACATATTATTTAATTATTTATTATGATCCGTAATTTTATAAATGAGGTTTCGTCTTACGGATTTAAGATCCGTAAAACCGTCCTACACAAGTCTTTGCCAACGACTAATAAGAATATAGGTTGATTGAAAAATAGTGAAAACACCCGAAATGCAAACGAATGATGGAATCAATTTTTGGGGGCAGAAATGGTGGCAGAAATGCTAACCTTCAAGGCTGAAGGTTGAAGGCTCAAAGCTTCAAAGGCCGAAGCTCGAAGTTAAATGAAATTCGTAACTTTCAGGTTGAAGGGTTGAAGAAATCGGCAACGAGCTAGGCTGCTATTGACACACTCTCTCTCTCTCTCTCTCTCTCTCTCTCTTTGAGTTTGAGGCAAAACATAAATCATCGTTTTATATGTAGGGATTTAGGGTTAGGACTTAATATATATAATAAATAACCAACCTATTGGATCAGTTCGGTTCGGATCTGCGTTTTTTTGTTCGAGAATCAGGACTGCCTCAAATGTCCGATTCTATGAAAATTCAGATTCAAGACCAAAATAAAGTATTGGTCAGGTTCAATTTCTACTTGTTTGGTCCGATTTTATTGGTTCGTTCCGATTCTGAAAAACTTCTACATACCCCTACCACTAATTAACTACACTCTGCCAAGTGTTGCTAATCAAAACGAGATTAAATCAAATAGATATTACTCACTTCATTCTTAAATTATCGCCATGTTTGACTGAACATACATATTAAGAAAATCGAATTGACTTTATTATAAATATTGATTCGATACGTTGTTTATTTTAAAGTTGTTGAACACGTGAATATAAATTAAAGTAGAATAAACAATAAAAATAAAGTGGTAAAAATATTTTTTTTTAAAATAAAAGTTTATAATTATGATAATTTTTTGATATGTATATATAAAAAAGAAAGTAGTCAATTACTTTCGAATGGAGTATGTTTTTTTTCAAATCTCGAAGTCGCTCAGAATTCCTTGTGAGGTCGATTTCATTTGATTCCTCAAAAGTCTTTGTTTAGTAAGGAGTTTGTTTTGTTTACTATTGTTTTACCAGGAAAATATGATCAATTATTTTTAAAAAGTAGATCTACTGTAAAATCGTCTTACGGATCTTATTTGGTAAAATCGAGATCGACTCTCTCACATCTCAACCTATCAACACATGGAGGATCTGTCTTACAAAAAACATCCGTAAAATCATCTTACATAAGTTTTTGTTATTTTTCAATCTCATCAAAATAATAAAATGTTATTAAGTGATTGCACATCCTAGACAAGTGGAGAAACAAGTTTATTAAATTCGCTATTTCCCTCGTCGATCCTACAATTTTTTTCTTTATATCTCTGATCTTACCTTTCCATCAAATTACAAGAAATACAACCGTAAAACAAACCATAAATTTCAACAAATGCTGAAACTAAGAGCATCACTATTGTGGGTTTTTAGCTCTCTTCCTATTTGAGAAGAGTAAAATCAACAATGGCAACACTCTTCTCAATGAAGCCACATAGGAGAGAGACAATGAGGGCTTCCTAAATAGGAAGAAAATATTTGGGAGTGAGGAAAGAGAGGGGCGGCTAATGTTGATTTGTGGTGTGTGTTGGGGGGTGGGGGAGGGTTTTGTATTTATGCGGGATAATGTTAAATTTAATATTTTTTGTGTAAGAAGATTTTATAATGAGAATATATATTTTTAAGTAGATAAGAAAATAAAAATATATAGGTGGCAGTGGATTGTGTAAGAATTTTAAAAAATAATAAGCTACAATTAGAGGTCAAGTCAAAGTCAAAGATAAACACAAAAATGTACGCAAGTCATTTTCCGAGAAGTTGTGGGCTCCAAGCCACTGCGCTACTATAAATATTCATATTTGAGTACAAGAAATTAGAGAGAGAGAGAGAGAGAGATGAGATTGAAAAAGGGGTCATTATTATGGTCATGGGCTATCATAGTGTTGGTTATGTTGGGTGAGTGGGAGATGAAAATGGCGAGTGCGGCACTGAGCCCCGCTCAGTGCAAGGAAGAGAGAAGGGTTGGGGTCAACGCGTGCAAACCGGTGTTGTATGGAAAACTGCCGTCGCCAGAGTGTTGCCAGCGGGTAAGGGTCAGTCATGTGGAGTGCGTCTGCCCTGTGATTACGCCCAAGTTGGCTGCCCTTATTGATGTCAATCGTGCCATTAGCCTCATTAAAGGTTGTGGTAGGAGGGTTCCTCACCAATTCAAGTGTGGCAGTAAGCTCTCTCTCTCTCTCACTATAAATTTCAAGGTCATGCATCGTTTCATATCAGACGAGAGTGAATGAAAGAAATTATTTGACTGATGGAAATTAGAGCACATCATATATATATATATATTCTATGCACAAATCTACAAAGAGTTTGTTCTTTTCACACATTTAGTGACAAAGGCATGATTTGTTTGCAGGTATTACTACTCCATGAGATCAAGAAGTCGATGAACCAGCTGGATTTTGGTTTGATGCTTTCTTATAAGTTTCTGATTAAAAAGTGCTGTAATAGATGCCTAGTAATAAGTAAGCTTTTGTCAACTCTTGGACCTATTTGGGTCTCTTCCTCACGTAGGGATGAAAGCTTGTATAATGTAGTCAAAGAGGGTTAGATATTACTATTTGCTAAACATATCTGTCACTATTTGTACTACTCCCATCTGACCAAAATTTCTTCTCCGTTTTTCAAAAGACATTTAAATTTTTTTTGGAGTACTTTCTCGTCCTTAAATTATATTATCCGTTTCAAAATAATTGTTCAGTTTAAATTGAAGACATTCCTTTTTTTATCCATTTCAAAATAATTGTTCAGTTTAAAACTTATATTTTTAAAATATCAATTTTACCACTTTACCTTTATTTTTTCATCTTATTTTAATTATGGGTCACATATACATATGCTTTAAAAGAAACTATATATTAAACCAATATAAATAATCAAGTCAATTGTTTTTTCTTAATCCATACGTTGGGTCAACTAAAACGATAATTTAGCGACGGAGGGAATATAATGTTTCATGTATAATGTCAATTTTTTTTAAAAATGACATATTTAGTAGCTAATTAATAACAAAATGATATTTTTGTGTTTTAATTTTTACAAATGGACTCTTTAAGTGAAATATCTCAAAATAAAATATTGAACTCTTTGCCTAAATGGAGGGAGTATCACTTAATAATTAGATTTTTCAAACATAATCTCTTTGAGTGGAAGTGATGTCTTTGCCCAGAACGGAGGGAGTATCATTTAATAATTAGATTTTTCAAACATAATCTCTTTGAGTGGAAGTGAGGGAGTAAGTGCAATGATAATATGAGGTAATTGATATCAAGAACTAATCACGAAAAAAATCAAATATCAATTTTTTTGTCTCAATGTCACCATTGATCCTCATTTCGAGTATTTTCATTGATTTGTGATACAACACGTCTGCAGATAGAAACTAACATAGCACTTAATAATTATTTCTTAATAAGAATTGATACTTCAATTGATTTTATAGTCAACCTCGGAATTGAATCAAAATATTACAACAGTTGGATTACTCAGTTCTATCAAAAGTAGGCAGGTGAGTTGGATTGAGTATAAGTAGGATCGGGATTGATAACGGGTTGAAACATATTAGAATCAAAATATCAAATGGTTTGACCCCTTTTAACCCAATACAGACTAAACCGTTAATATTTTTGGATTGAAACGAGTTACCCGTTCTGATAAAAAAATGTTCACGTGTTGAATCGAATAATTTTCAAATTAGATTGTGTGAGTTAACGAATTTTGAGTTATAAGTGTGAGACATAATCAAAAGCATTAATTCAAAAATCAACCATTTAAAATGTACGTATCTTGGTGAGTTGGTAATGGTGGCTTAACAATTGGACTTGATGCTTACATTTGCTTCTTCAAAGTTCTATCGCATGATCGCATCCATCAGCACCCGTCAAGCTGCTTTGATTTTTCATCGATCACGCACAAACAACACAGTATTAGGAAACAATTAGGCCTTCATAATCAATTCCATAACTTGGGGCATTTACAAAATTGAACCATTAATTTTCCCTGCGGATAGACTTGGACTTGCCGAATGAGGCCATGGAAGGGAGAACCCTCCGAAACAGCAATTACATCCATGTTCAAATGCAATGAGAAATCCAAGAGAGAGAGAGAGATGCGCAACCGCCATGTGATAATCTTCCATTCATCGGCAGGTACCACGTATAAGAGAATATAATATATTTAATATATATTATATTTATAGTATTAGTGAATATAATATATTTGTAATATATTATAATTATCTTTAGATTATACTTTCCTAATTTACTTGTATTTAGGTTTCCTAGTTCCTCTTGTATTTAGGTTTCCTAATCCCTCTTGTATTTAGGTTTCCTAATCTCTCTTGTATTTAGACTAACTTGTGTAGCAAGTATTGTAACCCTATAAATATGTTCACAATATCAATGGAAAGACTATGCCATTATTCCTAAACTTTTATTAGTTTCTACATGGTATCAGAGCCTCGCTCTTAAAACCAACAACCACCATCTTCCGCAAACCCAAGACTTCCTCAACCCTAAAACTTCATCCCATACAGCCGTCGCCAACCCAATCCCACGTTCAGATTCGACGACTCTCCACAGCCAAGCCGGTTTCCACCTCCCTTCCCTTTGAGCAACCAAAGGACACCTTGGCCAACCAAGCTTTGACAAGCTCGCCCTGGTCCTTCCTAAGCCGCCTCTCCGTTAGCAACCTTAAACCACCAACCTTCCGCCTCCTTATATCTTCATCCCACCAAAGCCGCTGCTAACCCAGATCTGACCACCAAACCCAAAGTTCAGATCCGGCACCCATCACCTGTAACGCCCCCCCCCCTGCGCAATAACAAGGACACCTAGGCCAACCAAGCTCTAACGAGCTCGCCGAGGACCTTCTTCAACCACCCTCAACCAAACCTTCTGCCTCCATATATCTTCCTTCCACCGAATCCGCTGTCAACCCAGATCTGACCACCAAACCCAACGTTCAGATCCGGCACCCATCACCCTGGTAAACACCAAGTTCCCCCCTACGCAACAACAAGGACACCTCGGTCAACCACGCTCTGACGAGCTCGCCGAGGACCTTCCTCAGCCACCCTTAACCACATTTCTGCATCCATACACCTTCATCCCACCACAACTGACGCCCTTCCTACACCTCGACCAACCAAGCTCTATCGAGCTCGCCGACGATCTTCCTCCGCCATCCTTAACCAGACTTCCGCAACCATAACCCTTCATCCCACCACACCTCACGCCCCTCCTACACCTTGGCACCTCATTGCTTATCACACCACCTGTCAAAACCCTCTTCACGTTATTCGAGCATCCCAAGGCCTCCTCGGCAAACCCAGTTGTGATCAGCTCGCCAACGCCCTCCCTGACCCAGCCTGTTCCTTGCGTAACATCCAGATTCCTTGGCAAACCCAGCTCGCCCTCCTCGGAAGGCAAGCTCGCCACCTCCCTCCCTCAAACAGCTCGCCCCTCGAGCAACTCACGGACTCTTCAACAAACCCGGCTCTCACCAGCTCGCTGAAGTTCTCCCTCACCTGCTCGCTCCTCGAGCTACTCACGGTTTCCTCGGCAAACTGGCTTTCACCGGCTCGGCTGAGGCCCTCCTCAAACGCCTCGCCTCGAGCAACTCACCTGACTCCTCAAAACCCGGTTCTCACCGCCTAGGCAAGTCCTCACTCAATCACCGCCTCGAGCACCTCACCTGACTCTAAGCAAACCCGGCCTCACCCGAAGTTCTCCCTCACCTGCTCGCTCCTCGAGCTACTCACGGTTTCCTCGGCAACCCCGGCTTTCACCAGCTCGCTGAGGCCCTCCCTCAAACAGCTCGCTCCTCAAGCAACTCACGACCTCCTCGGCAAACCCGATTCTCACCAGCTAGCTGAAGTCCTCACTCAACAGCTCGCCCCTCGAGCACCTCACGGATTCATCGGCAAACCCGGCTTTCACCAGCTCGCTGAAGTTCTCCCTCACCAGCTCGCTCATCGAGCAAACCATGTCTCCTCGGCAAACCAAACTCTCACTAGGTCGCCGACGACTCTCCCTCAACCAGCTCGCTCCTCGAGCAAACCATGTCTTCAGCAAACCAGGCTCTCACCAGCTCGCCGAAGACCCCTCACTCAACAACCTGTCTTCCTCGGAAGACCCAGCTCGCCGACCCCTCCCTCACCAGCTCGCCGCTGATCACCCTCTCATTTTCCACTCACACGTTGTCCGTATATTCTTGACAAGATTTGTCTCTCCTAACGGTGATCCATCTTGCGGGAGCATATAAGAGAATATAATATATTTAATATATATTATATTTATAGTATTAGTGAATATAATATATTTGTAATATATTATAATTATCTTTAGATTATACTTTCCTAATTTACTTATATTTAGGTTTCCTAGTTCCTCTTGTATTTAGGTTTCCTAATCCCTCTTGTATTTAGGTTTCCTAATCCCTCTTGTATTTAGACTAACTTGTGTAGCAAGTTTTGTAACCCTATAAATATGTTCACAATATCAATGGAAAGGCTATGTCATTATTCCTAAACTTTTACTAGTTTCTACACCACGTTCCCCTAGTGTCTTCTTCGGTTATATTGCACGGATACGCCTTCAACCTAGAATATCCGAAAATATCTGTGTCACTAATTGAGTCAAACAAATTGAGTCACTAATGAATATGTTAAACACAAAAATATCTATTCCAAAAAATTAAAACTAATTGTTTTTCCGATTTTTTAGTCTGTTTTTAGTGAAGAACAAGTTAAATATTAATCAAAGAACCTTAACAACTTTGGCAATAACTTAGGTAAGAAGGGTTTACTAATATTTTTGTAAGACGATCCTTCTTACTTGACCCACCGAATGTTTGTGGATTGAACTGTGAGAGAATGAAACTCCGTCTTACGAATAAAGCGTGTTACTGGAGATATGCTCTTAACACTTTTATTTAACTAGAGCTAGAATTGTCAAAGAATTCAAGAAAAATAAAATGAATAAAATTCACATTACCTTTTAAAATGAATAAAATTCACATGATCATTCATTGAACTGATTTCATACCGACACCGTGTCTATGACACGAACACGTATACCGGTATATATTAAAATAGAGCCAAGCAGACACATCATTGAGGTCTATAAAAGGACCAAAGTTCCACAAAAAAAAAACAATTATCATCTCCATATACTGGAAGCTCCACAACAAACATACATCAAGCCCCCAATTAAAAACCTTTTAAAGGTACAAAACCATCCAGACTCTCTGGAACAAGGATAGCTGACCCAAAGGTGTGGAGTAACCTCTGCATCAAATCCTTCACCTTCTGTATTAGCATCTCAACTCCATCAAAAGTCAAAACTCATCATTCCAAATACTCCAGATGAAACAAAGAGGAATAGCTCGCCATCTCTGCTTGTTGGTTTATGTATTCATGCCCCTGAATAAGCTTAGGGAAGAGCTTCAATTAACACCCTTGGGCATAAGCCACAGGTCACTCCGAACAGGCCAAATAATAGACCCAACAACTCCAGGAGAAGAAACTCTAATTCCATGTCTAGAATGGATAGATTGCTCATTTTCGGAGGATGCTTTTCTAAGAATATCTCCACTGCTAGAAAACGCCAGCATCCATTCATATTTGACCAATTGGGTTGGTTAGTGAATGGAATCTGGCGAGAAGATTAAAAACTGGCAGCTCAAGGATGCAGATTATGGGTCATGTCATGGTTTGGTGGCAAAGCTATACCATCAATATCATAGGCTTGAGAGGTTGTGGTTTAACAAATGGATTAGGAGTTTTGAAAAAGGACTAAAAGATGAAGGAGCCATACTTAATAGTAGAGCTGTCAAACGGGCCGGGCCGGCCCAAGCCCGCTGGGCCTCGCTTAATAGCGGGCCAGGCTGGGCCGACCCGAAATAGTGTCGGGCCTCATAGAACTCAAGCCCAGCCCATGCGCATTTCGGGCCTCTGGGCCAAAAAAATAAATATTGTTTTTATTAAATAAAACTCACAAATTAGCTAATAAATGTTATATAACACATCAAAAGTTCAAACACACACATACTTAATAGTCTAACTTACACAATTACAAAGCAAAAGTGCAACCAAAGCAAATATAAACAAAGGTAGTAATTTCAACAATTGAACGAAACAGAAACTAGAAAAACAATAATGCTACAGACCAAAGAAAAAATACATGTGCTACTTGAAGGATATTTTTTTCAAAAAATTTATAACCAAATTGAAGTTCATCATATTGTCCCCAATTTTTTAATATGTGTTTTCTAAGGATAGATAAAGTTTTTCGGGTTCTAGTTTGCAAAACCATACTAACTAGCAAATGTTCATTTTTTTTATTCGCCCGACACAATCTAGCATTTTAAGTTTAATTTTTTTTTATCAAGTTTATACTATTGAGGCTTTTTATTAGCTAATATCATATAGAGATACTCAATTAAATAGATCATTTTCGATAAAATTACTAACTACAACCATACTAAACTAGATTAGAACTTGAAAGATTAACTTCATTTCTTCTTTGTAAGTGTCACTTCCATCAATTTAGAATATGAGTTTCAACAAAAAAAAGAACAATGATTTGGAAATAGATCATATTGTGTCATAAATTTATCTAACCAAAAGGAAAAAAAAGAAAAAAAAAGTGGTCTAAATGAATGTCTGATAGTTTTTTTCTTTTAAGATTTATGTTTTAGTTTTTAATTTTGTAATTAAGTTTAAGTGTTTAACTTTATGACCGGGCCGGGCTTTCCGGGCTTTTTAGGCTTGGGCCAAACACGGCCCACGGGCCTAGCGGGCCGGGCCAAAGAGGCCCGAGTTTTTTCGGGCCTACTAAATTGAGGCCCAGGTCCTTGAAAAGTCGGGTGGGCTGGACCGGGCCTATGGGCCAGGCTTGATTTTGACAGCTCTACTTAATAGCCGTCCTGAATGTTTATTTGACATATTAAACCTTGAGCAGAGACTAGGTAGGGCCATTTTGTATGTTGAATCGTTAATTTTAAAGGACCCCGAGGTTTTACCAATCTACCGGCTTTGAGAAATGAATTGATCCTAGCTAGTTTCAAGAGAATTGGGTGGCTCTTTCTACTATCTATTATCTACTTCTACTATAATTCACTTTTCACTTTTCACTTTTACTATAAAAGTCTAGGTTGTTTCTTACAATTTAATGTATGGACAAAACTAACCATGCACCTAATAAACATTCACAATAGAATTATCACTTTTCACTTTTCACTTTTACTATAAAAGTCTAGGTTGTTTCTTACAATTTAATGTATGGACAAAACTAACCATGCACCTAATAAACATTCACAATAGAATTAAGGTTAAACAAGTAAAATTTGTTATTAGTAGAAAATAATGTATACAAATAAATAACCCTAAATTTAATAAACTATTCACTATTAATTATTGCTAAACAAATAAATTTACATGGGCTAATCAATTCTTTGAAGGATGAAATTGAATTTGGTCCCTCAACTTATACCTAACTTTATATTAGATCCTACATTTTTTAATTATATTCATTTTGTCTCATATGTTGATTTTTTTGTTATATTCCCTCTTCGTGTCATTACCATTACAAACAAGGTTCTAAAAATCGTTAGGCGCCCGCTAGGCGGAACACTAGCGCCTAGCGCCTAGGGAACTAGTCGGGGCGTAATCGGGGCCTAGGCGGGGCTTAGAATTAAAACATAATTACAATTTTTTTTTTGATAATTTACATCAATGATCAAGCACATTGACTACAAATTTAATTTTTTTTATGTTTTTCATTTTATCAAATACTTGTCTATATTTGTAAAATGAACAAAAATATACAAACATATCTTTAATCCCAATTCTCAACAACTCCAAAGTAATAAACCAGCCAAGTTTAGAACTAAAAACAAAAAAATATTACTCCACCTACCTACTGCCCCTATAACTCACAGTCTAACATATCCTCTCTAATCCCTTCTCATTCTAAATTATGAGTCTCGAGACAACTCTCTTCTTCTTCATCTTTTTTTTTCTTCTTTCTTCTATCTATCTGGCAGATCGGGAACATAGGCACCGACTTTGTCGATTAGGCGACGACTAAGAAAGTCGTGGCGCTAGATAGGGGCCTAGGCGGAGCTTGGCGGGGAGTTTTAGAACACTGATTACAAATGTCATACACTTACTCAGTTAAGAGAAAAAATAATATGATTTACCTTTTTAAATTTGTTTAACATTTGTTACGGTAAAATTTTGACTACGACAAGCAACCTTAAAAGACTATCATATTGGTCCCTAAGTTATAGATATTACTAACAAATCTCTATTCATTTAATTAAATAACTTTTGTTATGATCATATTTCTCTTTCTATATAAGTGTGAGTATTTTCTTACGTACAAATTAGTGTATAGACAACAATAAAGATAATCAACCTTAAATCTTGTTTAAAAAAACAAAATATATGGACAAAACTAACTATGCACCTAATAAACATCCACGATAGAATTAAGGTTAAAAAAGTAAAATTTCTCATAAGTAGAAAATAATTTATAGACTCAAATAATCCTAGATTTAATAAACTCTTCACCATTAGTTATTGCCAAACAAATAAATTTGCATGGACTAATCAATTCTTTGAAGTATGAAATTGAATTTGGTCCCTCAACTTATACCTACCTTTAAATTAGATCATACCTTTTTTAATTATATTCATTTTGTCTCATATGTTAATTTTTTTTGTCATATTCCCTCTTCGTGTCATTACCATTACAAATGTCATACAATATATTTGAATATCACAAAAATACACTTACTCGGTTAAGAGAAAAAAATAATATGATTTACCTTTTTAAATTTGTTTAACATTTGTTACGGTAAAATTTTGACTACGACAAGTAACTTTAAAAGACTATCCTATTGGTCCATAAGTTATAGATCTTAGTAACAAATCTTTGTGATAGATCTTAATTGGTTTATATTCACTTTGCTCCCTTATTTTGATGATGTTATACATAACCCCCTTATTTTAATGAAGTTATACATAACCCTTATTTTGTTTAACAATTGTTACGGTAAAATTTTGACTACGACAAGCAACCTTAAAAGACTATCATATTGGTCCATAAGTTATAGATCTTAGTAACAAATTTTGACTACGACAAGCAACCTTAACATTTATTCACTTACACCCATTCTTCATTTCCAATCTGAACTGGAGCACCATTGGTATCCTTAAACCTTTTCTTCATTTCCAACCTGAATTGGAGCACCATCGGTATCGCCACTAACAAAAGCAGTTGCCAAACGGTAGATATACATCCCAAAGAACTCCAAAGATCGAGAACTCCAAAGATCGAGGAACGAATGAATCGAGGATCGAACCCCAAAGAGAACCGACATGGGATAGATTAATGTAGCAAAGACTAAGTGAAATCCCGACCGCCAACAACGCTATTAAAGGGGCTCATATCGCACTAATTTCCCGGTGATAAAAGCCAGCAAAGCCAAACTGAGCAATTCTAGCATAATTATGCCAGTTGATTCGAAATGCCCCGGCTTGCTGGAGATGAGAATGAAAACGTTACCCCCGATCGTGGCTGGGAGCTGGTATTTTAGGAAAATACTAGCAATACCATCTTTCAATATTCGGTCTATGATTGGGTTTGACGGGGAAGTAACATGAGTAGAATGAGGTGCAATGATTGGGTTTGGCGGGGGACTAACATGAGTAGAATGAGGATCAGAAACCCTGATTACATATTGCAGAGGAGGGTGAGGAGTAGAATGAGTCGGAGAAGTTATGGCATCTGGAAGGAAAGAAGCCCGAGCCAGTGTAGTTGCAACCGGAGGAAGGGATGTGGAGGCAGAGGAATCAAAAACTTCCTGCAATTCCATATCGACCGACATTGGAATTGTAACGGGAGGAAGGAATGTGAAGAGGGAGGAATCAAAATCTTCCTGTAATTCCATATCGATCGGCATTGGAATTGCAACGGGAGGAAAGGATGTGAAGGAGAGGTAAGCTGAATTGGTTTATATTCACTTTACCCCCTTATTTTGATGATGTCATACATAACCCCCTTATTTTGATGATGTTATACATAACCTTTATTTTGTTTAACATTTGTTACAATAAAATTTTGACTACGACAAGCAACCTTAAAAGACTATCATATTGGTCCATAAGTTATAGATCTTAGTAACAAATGTCTATTCAGTTAACTAAATAACTTTTGTTATGACCATATTTCTCTTTCTATATAAAAGTATGAGTGTTTTCTTACGTACAAATTAGTGTATAGGCAACAATAAAGATAATCAACCTTAAATCTTGTTTAAAAAATAACAAGAAATTTTTTAGGTAATCAACCATAGATTTTGATGTAATGTTTCTAAAATACTTAAAATTTGTTCTGATGAAATTTAGGTAGACATTAGTAGAGGTGTATGAATTTTTTTAAACTACTGTAATAGATTTGTTGGTAAATCTCGAGATATTAAACAAATCAGTGGCGAGTTTACTAATTATCAGTGAACAAACCAAGAGAAATGAGTTTTTTTTTTTTTTAAAAAAAAGAGCTATTGTTTAAGATGATAAAGAAAACAATGGAAAACACATTTTATGAATATGTGCATTTTGTCGGAGAAGAAAACAAAAAATTACAGTTTTCTCCCTTTAATATTTGAATACTACAAGTAACTCTAAAGACTAATATATTGGTACCTAACAAATACCTCCAATCAATTAATGATGATTTTCACTATCCTTTAAACATTGAAATTTTCGAATAAACCCTCAAAAGTTGAGAAATGTATAGAACCCGTTATCCTACACATAACGTTAAAGTAAATATGTTGTCTATAGTTATTTCATTTTATAATATATGGATTAATGAAATGTATAGAACTCGTTACCCTTATTTTTTCTACCTACTTCAATTATAACCACATACATAAGGGCATTAATGAAAAAAATCGCACCTTACACCAATATTTACAATACAATCAATTACTTTTTCTTAATCTGTGTCCGGGTCAAAAGAGACAATAATTTAGAAACAAAAGGATCAGAGTATAATATAGAAATAACAAATATATTACTCAACTTCAAATAACAAGTAATTAATTAATAAGAAATTTTGTCCAAGTCTACATAAGTTAAAAGTAATAACTAATAATGTGGTAGATAAGTAAAAAATGTAATGGAAATAACATTTCACTAAAAAAAATCCTTAACAACACGTGCAACATGTGTGCAACATGCGTGCAATGTGCGTGCACTTGAAAGCATCTAAAGATATATATATATAATTTATTTTAGACAATAAATTAAAAAAAGTAAATTATTGTGTAACAAATTATTTATCCCTTCCTATTAAAGAATTATCTCACCCGATTTGCACCTAAATGCCCTCACTAGGAATATCTTGATGAACCACAAAGAGGAGATAGTATTCGGGTGGTGCAACATTACCCGAACCTGGTGTTGTCACATCGATATGGTAAGTAGATTTTCCAACTGTTTTTACATTATCGGCATTTAGCACCAGCAATCTTTGATTCATGGAATACGAGTGCGTGGTGAATGATGGTGCTACCATTGTAACCGTGACTAATGTTCCATTCAAACTTCCCGTGATTGTGAAACGAACAACTAATCTTTGCTCGTACCCGATTTTACTTTGAGAACCAGGCGTAATTATCTTTGGGCGCAAACCACTTGAGCCCGAATCCAAGTAAGATGGGGAGAATGCTTCCAAGCTCAATTCCATTGGAAAAAGAACTCCCACAAAATTATAGTAAATATGAGGATTACTTCCACCAACAAGAACCCTACCATCACGAAGCAAAATCGCGGCTGAATGGTACATCCGCGGTGGTATGGTGGTTGCAGTCTGTACCTCGAACCGAGATGTTGTAGGGTTATTGGGTCGGTAAACAACCGGGCTTAACACCGGGTTCCGCCCATATTCCCATCTAGCAGTCCCAGCTGATCCATCATTTATGATCAACACATTGCCATTGGGTAGCAAAACCATATCCCCCATGACCCGAGCCAATGACATAGTCTCCATAACCCAAATGGGGTTTGGGTCGATTATTTTAATCCGCCCACAAGTACGCAAAGCTCCATCAAATTTACCATTTAATGCATTGATGTAAGCTCCTTTAGGTGCACCCCCACAAACCAACACTTGAGCTTCAACCACCATTCCTTTAGTGCTCTTCAATGGAAGCATAACTGCGGAACCTGAGCTCGGGTAATTTCTGGGGTCGCCACCCGGGATTTTCGGTAATGTCTTGACAACTAAATTTTTAGAGTAATCAAATAACAAATATATTGCTCAACTTCAAATAACAAGTAATTAATTAATAAGCAATTTTGTCCAAGCCTACATAAGTTAAAAGTAATAACTAATAATGTGGTAGATAAGTAAAAAATGTAGTGGAAATAGCATTTCACTAAAAAATCATTAACAACACGTGCAACATGCGTGCAACGCGCGTGCACTTGACTAGTACTTTAAAAAGTTTGAAGCTGATATCCAACAACTGCATACGTGGGTAGTAAGCATGTAGTTAGTGGAAACTCCTAATGTCGACGAACTTAATGAGATGTTATGAATTTCCCATCATATGTGCTTGTATATACTAGAATGTCTACATTTATTCAAAAAAATGTCTACAAATCAACAACAACAAAAAAAAGTCTTACATATATTCAAAGTAAGACAACAAAAACTGGAATGAAACAAGTTTTACAACTAATATTTAAAGATGTCATAGCACTTGAAAGGAAAGCGCACCCTATTCTCTCCCCCATGTCCTCCCATCTCTTTTGTAGATTTTGTTAATAGTTTCTCATTTGACCATTATTTTTAGAGTTGTACACATCCAGTGTATCAAGGACGCGTCACATGCTTTGACGCACATATCTATGTACAATCTTTACTTATCAAAAAAAAATTTACCCACAAGTTCCAAAAAGAAAAAATAATGATAATAATAACATAACCAAAATGTTGCCATAAGTACATATTTGAGTATTAGATGCATTTTAACATATGGAATTACTACATAGGGAAGAGTTATTGTTGGTGAGGATCACATTATGGAAGAAAATGGTATATGAAAACGGCATTATTAGTGCACTGTAGCGATTTAAAAAAATAATGATGGACTTTTACGGTTATAATTTCACTGCATGGTACCGGCCTTGTTATCACCCTTGAAAAAATATTGAATGATACCGCAAGTTTCCCACTCAAATTCCAGGTTCAACTCTTTGGTGAACTACAATCTTTGGATATTTGGTGAACTACAATCTTTAGATGGATTGGGCCACACAAAGGTAAGTAGTAGTGGGCGTGAAGATGGACCTTGGGGAGGCCCAGAATTTGGAGAAGGTACTTCGAAAGTAGCTAGTATGGGCCAGAGGAAATTTGATGTGGTAGAAGGCGATACCCAAGAAGGAGGAGTGGGCTCGATTAGTAGGTCGTTTACCTCTTTTATTGGAGATGAACCTGGACATATGAAAGATTGCGATGGAAATATGGGCTGTGAGACCGAAGTTCAAAACCAAGGAGACAAGCCCAATAATCCAATAGAAATGTCAAGGGAGAAGATAGGCTTTGTGACAAGTGAAGATACAGACTGCGCTCACTTTGCGAAGGAAGGAGCGAGTATATCGAAGAAGACGAAGATTGATCCCACTGCGGTGAGGAGGCAAAGTGAGACACGTGAAAGTGTTAAAGGAAAGCACACCTATTACTTCAATATAATGATGTAAGGAGAGATTCGGGAACATAAAGAATCTTTATATACAAGAGACTCTGAAAGGAATATCCCAAAATAAAAAGTAGGGCTCTAAGAGTGAAATTATGGGAGTGTTTCTTAATCGTGTAAAGGAGCCGTCAAAGAGTTGGATTGGTTGTTAAGTTCTAATTTTGGGACTTGTCTGAATGTAGGAGAATTTTTTCGGTTTTTGTTTTCTTTCTAAATATTGTGTTTTCCACCATGCTATTCTGTTGTGAATTGTGCAAACACTAGTAAAGAACCCACCACGCCTTGAGTTTTAGCGACGCCCGATCAATATATTTATTGCTTACCAAAATAAAATAAAAAATTCCCTTACATTCCCCACTATAATAAGATTTCTTTTGGTTTATGATAATCTTCAAACTAAATTAAAATTAGGTGTGACACCAAGCATGGCAAAGTACAAGTGTGTTGTTAGTTGTCACAACTAATTTGAATACTACAGTAGAGCGCCTTTACATCGGGAAAGTACTACTTGGTACCCAAGCCAAAGCCTCCTCAATTACCCAAAATACCCTAAAAGAGAATAAAATAACAATAAAGCCCAAAACTAACTAATAAAAAAATGATCCAAAAGCTATTTCTATGTTACTAGTTACTACCCCGCTACTTTGTCACATGGCAGGATGATAATTGAGATAATTCTGTAAATGGGTCGATGGATTGAAGGAGGTCAAGTCACTCAAATGGAAACGAATTAGGTGTGGGTTGTTTGGATAAGACGCCTAAAGGAGTAACCGGAGAGGGAAAGATTGCTTGTAATTTGTGCATTTTGACCTATTTTGTCAATTTCAACTGCAATTCTGACGGGTTCGTTTTTGTTTGGACTTTGGAGGGAATATTTTTGTGATGTCCCATGACTACGAGAAATTACAGTGGCCTCCCTTGTTAATGTTAGTAGAACTTATGAGAGTTTAGAACTCATAATTCCAACCCTCATAGGATACGAATGGTAGTCAAATTGACAAAATGTGTTTTAGGTCAACTTAGAAATAAATTTTGAGAAAAAACACAAAAAAGATCCACTAAAAATTTTGCATATCTAAAAAGTCCCAAAAAAAAAATCCCAAAATTAAAATTTCTAATACCATAAAGTCCAAAACTTAACGTGTCTATAAACGTCGTTATGTTAAAAGCTTTCAAATTTATTTATTTTTCATTTCTGACAATGATGATAAGAATTGTATTTAATATTATTTTTATTATTACTATTATTATTGCTATTACTATTATTATTATTACTATAATTATTATAACAATAATATTGTTATTATAATAGCAATTTTATTATCTTCATTAACATTATTACTATTAAATACCAAAAGTCTATTCAAGAAACTCATCTCCCAATTATCTCAAAACAACTATTCAATCCATAAAATCTCAAATTAATCTTTTCATACTAATTTTTTAAAAAATTAACAGTTAACAGAAAAATTGACAAAATTGAACGAAATGACCAATTACATTAAATATGATAGTACAAGGACGTATGACATCAATTTTTTTAATTGGGATGAATCCAAAAATGTTGAAAAGTAAGGGACTATTTGTCTAGTTTGTCATGTATTGAATCCAAGCCACCATAACTATTACTCCCTATGTTTTGGGTAAAGAGTTCCCGTTTGAAGCCAAACTTTTTAAAAAATAACAATTTTAGTAGTCAATTAGTAATAAAATGATACTTTTATGCTTTATTTTTTAAAGTAGTAAATGGAATAATTCCAAAAATGGAATGATTGACACTTTGTCCAAAACGGAGGGAGTATAATTTATAACCTCATTGTTTCTGATTTGGTCAACGAAGATAGCTAAACTTGGAACATAGACAAACTGTGACAAATTTTCCAAAACTCGATATTAAACCCATGTTCTAGCCATACATATCACGATGTTGTTAGCTTTTGATGATCAATATTGGAATGATCTAGAGATGGTTGTTAAAATGTTAAGTCTGGTTTTTATAAGGCTTTTTGAATACTTTTATAAATAATAAGAGAATTCTCAAATTAAAGGGTTCTTATTTCTGTTTTTTCTTGTAAATTTTTTAACCAAAAGTCATTCATCAGGCCTCAAGAATAAATATTATGTTTGTAGCAACATGAGTAAGATTGTGCAAATAATTATTTATATTGATCAACGGTGACTTGAGCTTGGGTTCTTTATTAATTGAATCCCTGCACATCGTGACACCTTCGTAAGCATAACTAGATGATGTCACCGACCACCCAATATTCCCCAAGTTCAAGTTTGTTACTGAGTCCTGAATATTTGTTTCTATAGCTACAGTATGTAAATAAAAACAAATCATAAGACATGCCTTCATGTACAAATTTGTGGCCTTGTCGAGCAATTTCTTAACTTGTATAAGATTCTCATTAAACTTGGTAAGTGTTATATCAAGTATGATATGATCAAACCCTTTTATGTCTGCATTTGAACTACGACGATCTGATTTGAGAGATGAGATGCATATATAACTTGTAATTTAATGTCTTCTTGCAAACTGTAAGACCCTAAAACTTTGTGAGTTTAACTTTCTTGCATGGTTGACTTATTGTATGAGTATTCGTATCCTTGGGTTGATTGGACCATAGGAAATTCCCTAGAGTTGTTGTAGTTACAATGAGTAACTTGGCGTTTTTTGGAAATTCAACTCGGTAGAGTGTTATCTTCCTTAAATATTGTTTACTGCCTTTGAGTTATTCTAGGTCAACGTGTACTTGGTTGGATACATTTTATATCCTTATAATCATGTTTAGAAAGTTTACATGTGGTCATGACATTAATAGTATAGTCGTCGTCGTAAGTTTGGTTTCACAATTCGCGTTTTGTTAACGTATCGTCTTTCATACATTTGTTGCGCTTAAATTTGGTTGAACCTTGGGTGTATGTTTGAGATAATTCATTAGGATTTTAACTTGTTTTAAAACAAGTATGAATGCCCGTTCGTTCGTTGTTTCAATCGTTGGGTTGTCTTGGGTAGGTTCGTTCGTTATAGAGTAGTTACGGACTGATTTTTGGTATACGGCGAAATATTTAGTTTGATATATCACCCAGGATGGTTATAGTTTGGTTTGTGGCTTTTAAGTATTTTAGTTTAAGTTCTTAGGGTCAGCCTAGCGAAGAAATCACGTCATTTCGTCGAACGATGTTCAAACTGGAGCCGTCACAAATTGGACGCATATTGTAGCAACGGCCATCATGTTGCTGTTTCGATTTTTGATGTGTTTTCTCCATTTTGCCCTTAATGAAACCCTTCCCAATTGTCCCTATTATACCCATATTTGTCCTTTCATGTGGGGTGATTAATCTAGATGTGTTTTGAGTGGTTAATTAAGTGTGTTTAACAACTAATCTAAGTGGAAGAGGAACCACAACACATCGACAACACATCTACTTCCCAATTTTCCAAAACTCAATATTAAACCTTCTAGCCATACATATCACGATGTCGTTAGGTTTTGATGATCAATATTGGAATGCTCTAACGATGGTTGTTACAATGTTAAGTTTGGTTTTTATAAGGATTTTTGAATACTTTTATAAATAATAAGAGAATTCTCAAATTAAGGGGTTCTTATTTCTGTTCTTTCTTGTAAAAATGTTAACCAAAAGTGATGCGGGAGCATGGGGGTCTTGTTCGAAGTTGATAATAGATGAACAACAAAGTGGGGATGACTTAGCATTGTTCAAAGGGGCCATGGATTCTAAGGCTTTAAAGAAGGGGAATAATTCGATACATGGCTTAATAAGGGTTTGGTTTATCAATTACATGGAGAGGGGGAAGCAAGAAGTTGTACAAAGAGGGTGCACAAGCAAGATGGGAGCTGTGTTGGGTTATAAAGGTGGCAAGGCACATGGAGGACACAGCTACATCAACATAAGCAGCCCAAAAACATTGAAGGCAACCCATACAACATGGTTAGGGCAAGTCACGGCTTGCAAGGGAAACAAAGGGGGCCGACTTCGATCTACAATTCCTAAAGGAAGAAGGACTCATTTAGTGTAGGCTTTTTAATGTAAATCTCGTTTTTTTTATTTTAGGGGTTTTTAGTTTTAGTTTCTTTTATTTAATTAGTTTTATTTCTTTCCTAATTAGTTAGGGTTTCATTAATAGATTAGGGTTTATTTTGTAGCCTATATAAGGCACCTTTGTAATCAAAGAAGAAGAATTTTGACGTTGAATAAAAGAACTAAGAACACGGCTTGTTCTTCTTCTAAAAATCGATTCCTTCTTCTTTAAGGTGAGTGAAGCCTAGACAGTGAACCCGTCTTCTATCTTTTACGTTATCTCTAGTTCTTTTTATTCTTTGTTCATGGCAGCCTTGTAATTAATAAAGGCGTGGGCTATTTGCTTTCTACTTGGGGAGAATTTGGCCTACGTGAGGAATTCAGTTAAGGGGGTTTTGATTCATTGTGTTGGGCAGATTACAAGTTGTTCTAAATTGTGAAACCAAGGCTAGGGTTTCGGGTTAAAATTATAAGGGACTTTGTTTAGAACTTGGGTAGGACTTGTGAGGGTTGTTTGAGGGTTTTTGAGGCTATTTTGGGAGGGTTTTGGTGCGGCTAAGGTCTATCCAAATTAGCTTGGACAGATTGATTGTTCCAAGCAAATGATCTGTCGCGGACGATCATGGAAGACAACAGATCATGGATCGATCAAGAAATTCGAAACTTGCAACGTGAGGTACAACGGTTGACTAAAAGCTACTACAGGATTGTGAGACGCGACTACCACACAAAAAAATGGTGAAGGCAGAAACTTCAAAGGAGTTTTATGGCTCCAAATCAAGTTCTAAGGCTACAAATTCAAAAGGTTTCTATGACTACAAACTAAGGTCAAACACTATCTTCTCTTCTTATACTTTTGATTGCTCTAAATGTGAAGGTAATGGTCACCTCTCATTCGAGTGTCCCTTTGGAAGAATTCTGACGGATGAGGAGATCTATGAGGTAATAAAAATGGAAGAGTTGAAGTTATCCATGGAGAGGATAGAAGAAGAAAGATAAGCCAAGGAAAGGTGTGCAAAAGAAAAACGTATAAAGGAAGAAGAGAAAAAACTTGAGCAAGAAGAACGTGAGAGTGAGAGAGAGAGAGACTAATAAAAGAGGAAGGTATAAAGCTTGGAGTTGTTCTGGATGAAGAATTAAAGTTTGGGGCTGTTTCAAATTTAGCCAATGGGATTGGAACTGTTTTGAAGGAAGAAACAAAATTTGGGGCTGTTTCCAAAGAAACAAAGTTCGAGACTATTGTGTATGAAAAAAGCAAGCAGGGTGCTGTTTTAGAAAACAAAAACAAGGGTATCGGATGTGAGACAATTAAAGCGAGTAGCGGGTTAGGGGCTGCCAAAGCGTAAGGTGAACATTAAAAACAAGACAGAGAAGTCCACACAAGTAACGCAGGTTTAATTTTTTCAATCCAGAATTTTACATATGAAGATTTGGGATAAAACCCAATCAACTTGTGGTGTTAAGCGAGGATGAAGCTAGGCATTGGGCAGAATTTTTAGACTTGGTTGTTCTATTCGTCAAACATCAAAAGAAAGAGGTGGAAGATCCAGGCAATACAGGTAATTTGGCAAGGGACTTCACGAACATAACAAAGGCAAGTGCTGAATTTTTGGGTTTCAAGGTAGCATGGGAGGATGGCAAGACGGAGTCTAAAATACAAAGTTTCTTAAAGAGAGAATTGGGTAAGATCGAAGAACTCCACACAAGCACGTCAAATATAATTACATCAAGTCAAAATAACTCAAGCAAAGATCTAAATCTCGAGGCTGCCTGGGCACAAAAAAATGGGGTTACTTAAAGGGGACGGGTTTGTAGGAAATAATAAAGTTTAGAAATAATGACATATCCTTTCCATTGATTGAATCACCTATTTATAAGGAGAGTTACAATTAGGGTTATACTTGGAGTAGGGTACAAGAAACATATACATGGAAGGAATCATAATAAGGAAAGAACTATACAAGGTAACTAATTACAAATAAACAAGAATAATTAATAACAATGTTATTCTCTAATATGCCCTCGCAAGATGGACGTCCGAGAGGAGAGACCAATCTTATTGATGAAACCATTGGCGAGCAAGAGGCTTGGTCAGTGCATCTGCCAACTGATCAGCTGAGGAGACGTGACATATGCGCATAAGCCCATCATGAACTTGTTGCCGAATGAAGTGAAAGTCCAGGGCCACATGCTTCAAGCGAGTATGGAAGATCGGGTTCGAGCAAAGACTCGTGGCGCCCACATTGTCACAATAAATAACAATTTGAGTCGATGAGGTTATACTGAGTTCGCCAAGGAGAGAGACAATCCACCGAACCTCAGCAGTAGTGGCAGCCACTGCCCGATATTCAGCTTTAGTCGAGGAGCGAGTAACAATGCGTTGTTTCTTGGAGCTCCAAGAGATCGGGTTGTTTCCAAGATAGACAATATAGGCACTGGTGGATGTATAATCAGTTTCTATTTAGACCTTTCATCAAACAGTATATGCACAGTAGCACAAACACAAAAGTAAATTTATTTTGAATCATACATATAAACACAAAATGAAGAAGAAGAAGAACGAGGTATAAAGAAGGAAGAGAATGTGAGGACATAAAATGTATTTTTGTATGTTTATATTTTCAATAACCAACGTTTTTTTATAGCTACTACATTAGTACGAAATATCGGACAATATTATCTCTATCAAATTTTGTCATTTAGAGGCACATGCTTATTATCGATTGTTGACTTAACGAATGACGAAGATGATTGAATTACATCCAATCCTCCCTTTCTGAATAAGGAAATACATCTAAATAAATTTATAATTACTTTTTCAAATTTATGTGATCTATCTTTAATTCTCTTTTTATTAATTTTTTTTATTTTTTCATATTAAACTTTTTAATTATATATTCTTCAACTTTAATTGAGTATATAATTTTATACCAATGTACAAACCGTGCAACGCACATGAGCATCACTAGTTGTCACAATAAATAACAGGTTGAGTCGATGAGGTTATACGCCAAGGAGAGAGACAATCCATCGGACTTGATAGCGATGGCGCCCGATATTCACTTCGAGGAGCGAGTAACAGTGCGTTGTTTCTTGGAGCTCCAAGAGATCGGGTTGCTTCCAAGATAGACAATATAGGCACTGGTGGATGTGTAATCATCTTTGTTGCCCACCCAGTCACCATCAGTGAAAGCATGGAGAGCTGGAGGAGACTGCCGATGAAGAAGAATGCCTGCATTGATAGAACCACAGAGATACCGAAGAACACGCTTGACCGCATTCCAGTGCTCGGTAGTCGGCCTATGCATGAACTGTGAGAATTTTTTGATGGCGAAGGCGACATCAGGGCGAGTAAGGGATAGATACCGAAGACTCTCAACAATTGCTCGAAATTCAGTAGGATTCGTGAGAGCAGTGCTCGTCTAAAGTGTTAAGGTAGGCAAGGTGGCGAGGGTCGGAGGAAGCGGGAGAGCATCAGTCATGCATGTGTAAGAAAGGAGATCAGCAATGTATCCACGCTGGGAGGGAGACCACTTGGTCGCTTGATAACTTCAACACTAAGGAAATAGTGAAGATCTCCAAGGTCTTTGAGTGAGAAGTGAGCAGCGAGCAATGAGATGAAGGTCTGGGCTGCAGCGGGCTGTTCCTAGTGATGATGATGTCATCCACATAGAGAATAAGATAGATGGTGGTGCCTCCTGTATTAAGTATGAACAACGAGGTGTCTGCCACATAATTTTTGAACGTGGAGGCAAGGAGAAACTAGTGTTGTTCATTGTACCATGCTCGGGGAGCTTGCTTGAGACCATATATAGCCTTGTAAAGCCGACATACATGCTGAGGGTTATCTTTGTCAAGAAAGCCATGTGGTTGAGCCATGAATACCTCCTCAGACAGTTTGCCTTGAAGAAAGGCATTGTTGACATCCAGTTGCCGAAGATCCCATCATCGACATATGACCAATGGGAGAACTAGACGAACAATGGTCGGCTTGACCACCGAGATGAAAGTCTCGTGATAATCAACTCCTGGTCGCTGGTGAAACCCTTGGCCATAAGGCGAGCTTTGTAGCGATCAATAGTGCCATCAGCGTGTCGTTTGATGCGGAAAATCCATTTACAGCCAACAATATTGCGAGCACCTACCGAGGGAACCAGATCCCAAGTACCATTGCGAGCTAAAGCATCATACTCTTCGGACATGGCCCGATGCCACTTGACATCATTGAGAGCTTGATTGACAATGTTGGTTTGCTATCCACTGCTAGTTGAGCCGAGAGAATCATCTTGGTCTTAGGTTTGAAGATATTGTTCTTAGAGTGGGTCATCATAGAGGAAGTGCCAGCAGGCACAGGAACAGGGTCAGCGGCCATAGGAACAGGGTCAGTAGGCACAAGAGCAGAAGCAGCAGGTACATGACTGATAGGCACAGGGCTATCCTCGGTCATGGTACTGGTTGCCAAGGAGGGTTGAGCAGCAGGCATAGTGTTGTCCTCGGGATGGAGCTGGTTGTCGAAGAGGGTTGAACAGCGGACACATGACATATAGTGGGCACAGTGCTATCCTCGTTCATAGTAGTCGGTGGTTGAGGGTGGTATATGGGCGAGCTGAGATCAACCACATTCTAATTAGTGCTAGAAGCCACAGACGAAGAGTTATCAGAGCGGGCAACAGACGGTGTGTATGAACCTGAGAGCAGGTCATGTAGAGGGAACTAGGTGGCACAAATGTAGGTATCCGTGCGAGTAGGATTGGTGGTTGATGTGGACATGGGAAAGATAGACTCGACAAAGCAGACATGACGAGAAATGAATAGCTTGGTGGTGCTCAGATCATAACAGAGATAGACACTCTGAGTGAGCAAGTAGCCGAGGAAAACACAGGGAGTGAAGCGGGCAGCGAGTTTGTGGGTGGATTGGTGGCCGATGTGGACATGTGATTAGACATCCAAAAGTCATTCATCAGGTTTTGAGATTGAATATTATGTGTGTAGCAATATAAGTAATATTGTGCAAATAACTGTTTATATTGGTCAATGGTGACTTGTGCTTCGGTATATCGCTAAATGAATCCTCACAAGTAGTCACATCTTCATACGCATCACCAGCCGATGCTGCCGACCACTCAATATCGCCAGAGTCCAAGAGTTTTAATGCATTCGGAATATCTGTATATATAGCTTTAGTATATAGTTCGGAATAAATGTTTAGACAATCCTTGGTGAATGGATCAGTGACCTTGCCGACTAATTTCTTGACTTGTGGAAGATTCTCATTAAACTTGGCAAGTGTTATATCGAGAATGATATGAGCAAGCCCTTTTGCATCTGCATTTGAACTACGGTGATCTGATTTGAGAGATGAGATGCATAACAACCTGTAATTTGATATTTTCTTGCAAACATTTACTATCAAAGCTTCGTCTTTCACATTAATCATGACAAAAGTAGATTGGCTTATGATAAAGATGATTAGAATAGGTGTGATGATCTTTGGAAAGTGAAAAAGAAGCAAATATGATTAGATACTCAATTTTTTGGGTTTTTCGTAAATGGGATTTGATTTATATCCCACTTGAGGCATATGGCCCTATTTATATATTGTTTAGGGAAATCTACCCACATTTATTAAGAAAATCAAGACTATTCAGTTGTGAGATTTTCTTCGTAGGATTTTTAAAATATTTAGGCTTAATAGTACTTTACAACCTTATAAGCTACAACTGTTGCATTTTGGAGTATGTGATTTCGAATTTTGCATACTGGGGTCTAAGACAACATTTTCGTATCAATTGAGGGTTAAAAGAAGATTTTCCTTGGTTTGGTATGTGTTAAAGCTCCCAAAGTGTTTCAATAAGTGAATGAAGATAATTCAGTTAGTTAGTTAAAGGGGTTGTATGTATATCATTTATTCTGCCTTTATAAGTTTCAGGGGTGTCGTGTGTCAATTTCATATAGTTTGGCGGCTTAGCGAGTTAGTTAGTTATTTTGAGTCTTGTATATATATTCCAGCCTTTGTATGGAAAGAATTCAATTCATTCAATAGAAATAAAAATTCTTCTCTTCCTGTATTTGATCATCTCTTCCGCATTGTCAATGAATTGCTATGAAGCTTAAATTCTAACATGGTATCAAAGCTAATGGGCTCCCTTACATTCATCTTCATTGAAGCCTCTTAATCATCCCTCTTGATCCAGAAGTCTGTGCTCATCCTTTCTTCTTCAGGTTCTGTTCTTGGTCTTCTATCTGCATTTAATCTTCTTCATATATTTTCTTTTTTTATCATATCATGACTGAACCAAACCCTACTGTCAAAGATCTGTCCAAGAACACTCAAGAATCTAGTAACCAAGCAAATGAATTCTATGATTTCTCAGAAACCACCTTTCAACTACCTCCCAGTCATCCCCTATATCTTCATCCTCATGACCATCCTGGCATGAATCTGGTTTCTGAACTTCTCAATGA
The DNA here is from genome assembly GCA_013146195.2 of Codonopsis lanceolata. Lineage (NCBI taxonomy): Eukaryota > Viridiplantae > Streptophyta > Magnoliopsida > Asterales > Campanulaceae > Codonopsis > Codonopsis lanceolata. The sequence continues at coordinate 8,753 of JABEVN020000097.1, read as the reverse complement.
TAATAATTTTACCCAGTGGAAATTGGCGATTTCAATTGCCCTTTCAGCCAAGAACAAACTTGGCATGATCAATGGGATCTTCAAGAAGCCTCTACCTGAATCAAAATATATGAATGCCTGGGATAGATGCAATTCAATGGTTATCTCCTGGTTACTCAATTCTGTGTGCCCAGAAATCCGACAGAGTATTGTCTACTTACCTTCTTCCTGTGAAATGTGGGAAGATCTCTTGGCCAGATATTCACAAAGTGATACTCCCAAATTGTATCAGATTAGGAAGACCATAGCACTTTGCACCCAAGGCACTCTTTCAATCAATGCATATTTCACTAAATTTCGTGGCCTATGGGATGAACTTCAAAACCTTCTTCCCATTCCTAATCAGATATGTGATCGCACATGTGGAGCCTCCAAGATCCGGGAAGATTATGATCATGCATACAAGATCACTCAATTCTTGATGGGATTGTCAGACTCCTACACAGATGTTAGAGGCCAAATTCTGAGAATGATTCCTTTACCTTCATTAGCTAAAACTGTTTCTATGCTCATTCAAGAAGAAGGTCAAAGGCAATGTGGTATACTTCCTAATCAACAAGATCCCCCTACTATTCTTTTTGGAAGATCAAACAACAACAGTGGGGGAAATAGACTCAATAAGACTGGACAAAATTCTGGCAGAAATGGAAACAGTTCAAGAGGGAAGCTATTCTGTGATCACTGCCATGGGGATTCTCATGTCAAAGAAAAATGTTTCTTTCTCATAGGATTCCCAGAATGGCATCCCCTATATGGCACTAAGCCTGATCCTTCAAAAATGCCAAAGAACAGGAACAAACCTAAGACCAGTAGCACTTCCAATTCTGTTTCTCTCAAGGATAACATCAACAACTGTGGGCAATTTACAAAAGAACAGGTTGCTCAACTTCTTTCCATGATCAACCCCAAAGTGAACTGTGGTGAGATTGATTCACCCCTTGATAATGCTGCTGAGTGTATGGCAGGTATTTCTAAACTCACTCTTAACTGTGTTGATATTCCTTATGCATCTCAATATAAATCAAAAACTCAAGACTGGATCATTGACACTGGAGCATCAGATCATATAACAAATTCCTTTCTTACTCTCATTGATCCTGTCCCTATTTAATCTTACATACATTTGCCAAATGGAAAATTCTCTAAAATTACTCACAAAGGCAGTGTTAAACTTACAAATGAACTAATTTTACACAATGTTTTCTGTGTTCCAGAATTTCATTTTAATCTCCTGTCTGGAAGTAAACTAGCTCTGCAGACTAAACACAACCTTATTTTTTTCTCGCTAATAATTGTGTTATCCAGACCTCGCCAAGAAAACAATCAAGGTGATTGGTAAACTCATTGAAGGGCTTTATAAATTTCAGGCATGCCATCACAAAGAAGATACCAACCAGAAAATCTATTCAGTTGATCACTCTTCTTTCAATATAAATAAAAATGTTTCTCTTCATGTTGAAAATAGTGATTTCCATTATAGTTCTTCTTTTGTTGATCCTTTGTATCTGTGGCATAAAAGACTTGGTCATCTTCCTTTAAATGCTATGAAAAATATAGACTCTCTAAACTCTTTAAAGTTCAAAAATTACAAACATTTTGATTGTGATATCTGTCATCTAGCTAGACAAACTAGACAACAATTCAACCTAAGTAACTCTCACAGTACTACTGCCTTTGATCTCCTACATTGTGATGTGTGGGGGCCATATAGACATTATACTCATGATGGATTCAATTCCTTTCTTACTATTGTGGATGACCATACTAGGGCAACTTGGACTATCCTTCTTAAGTCCAAAGCTGATGTTTGTTATCTAATGCAGAACTTCATCACTATAGTTAAAACTCAATTTAATAGACGCATTAAGGAAATCAGTCGATAATGGGACCGAATTCTTTAACTCTTGTATGAATTCCTCCTTGATTCCTTAGGCATTATACATCAAAGTTCTTGTACTGAAACACCACAATAGAATGGGAGAGTGGAAAGAAAGCACAGACATTTAATGGAATTAGCTAGAGCTCTTAAATTCCAATCCAATCTCCCTATTCATTTTTGGGGGGATTGTCTACTCACTGCCACATACCTCATTAGGAGACTCCCAAATTCTGTCTTGAAACTCAAATCTCCATTTGAAGTTCTGTATGGTACAAAACCAAAATATGACCATATTAAAACATTTGGTTGTTTGTGTTATGCCTCAACACTTACCATTAATAGGGATAAGTTTATGCCCGAGCTCAAAAGTGTGTTTTCTTGGTTATGCCTTTACCAAAAGGCCTATAAATGCCTTAATTTAACCACTAAAAGAACATTCTTCAGCAGGGATGTAAGCTTCTGTGAAGAAGTTTTCCCTTTCAAAGTCAATAACCAAAATGAAACTATCAATAAAAGCATGTTCCATACATTTGACACTCCCAATCTTCCTGATAATGAGGAAGATCAACTTCCCATTCCCACTGAAAATATTCATACAGACAACCTTAATAATGATCCTATTAACAATACCACTACATCTCAACCTAAAATCATTATCCCTACAAGTAGACCTGTAAGAAACAGATCTATTCCTGCAAAATTTAGGGACTACACTGACCTTCCTTCACAATTTCAAACTCACAACCATACCACTTCTAATGCTACCCTTCTTTACCCTTTTAGCAACTACTATAACTACAAACCAAACATCTTCTAATATATGAAATACTCTTGTAACATATCAAAAGTCTCAGAGCCCCAAACTTATGAGAAGGCTGCTAAAGATCCTCTATGGTGTAAAGCTATGGAAGAAGAACTAAAGGCCCTAGAAGCCAATAAAACTTGGACTTTAGAACACCTTCCTGAAAATAAACATAAAGTTGGCTCAAAATGGATTTTTAGAATCAAGTACAAACCTGATGGGAGTGTTGATAAATACAAAGCCAGATTGGTTGCTAAAGGATTTACACAAGTGGAAGGTAATGACTATTTTGAAACCTTTGCCTCTGTAGCAAAGATGACATCTGAAGAATACTTATATCTATGCAGCCTCAAAGAAATGGGACATTACACATATGGATGTATCAAATGCATTCTTACATGGAGATCTGAATGAGGAGATTTATATGGATCCACCCCCTGGATATAAGCATAATCTGTCAAAGATCAAAGGGCTTGTTGTGTGCAAACTGCACAAATCACTCTATGGCCTCAAGCAGGCCCCAAGACAATGGTTTGAAAAATTCTCATCCACTCTTACTGATTTTGGTTTCTCTCAATCACCTAATGATCATACTTTATTCACTATGAGATCCAATGAGAACTTTGTTGCTATACTTGTCTATGTTGATGATCTTTTAATTTCAGGAAACAATAAGGACCTCATTGCTAAAGTTAAAGATCACATTCATTCTAAGTTTCCTGTAAAAGATTTGGGCTACCTTAGATACTTTCTTGGACTTGAAGTTGCAAAGAATTCAACTGGTCTGTGTCTTCATCAAAGGAAGTATACAGTAGACATCATAAAAGATTGTGGTCTTCTTAATGCTAAGCCCAAACTTACTCCTATTGAAACTCATCACAATCTTGCAACCAATCTCGAATTCCTTTAAAGATCCCTTGCCTTACGTAAGACCGATAGGCGTGCTTATTTACCTAACCATTTCTAGACCGTATATAGCCTATCACAGGCACATTCTAAGCCAATTTATGGCTAAACCTACAACAGAACATTGGAAAGTCTGGATTGAGACTTGTCAAATATCTCAAAAGCCTGTGGCAAGGCCTATTCTTTCCTGCTAATTCTCCTTTAAACCTTTCAGCTTATTGTGATTCAGACTGGGCATCTTGCCCAATTACCAGAAGATCTGTATCAGGATTCTGTGTGTTTCTTGGAAATTCTCTCATTTCATGGAAAAGCAAGAAGCAAAGCACTGTCAGCAGATCTTCATCTGAAGCTGAATACAGGAGTATGGCAAATACATGCTGTGAGCTAACCTGGATCACAGCAATACTCAGAGATTTTAATGTCTCAAACTCTGATCCTATTCCTCTCTTCTGTGATAATAAATCAGCCATTTATATAGCTGCCAATCCAGTTTATCATGAAAGAACAAAACATATAGAAATTGACTGCCACATTGTAAGAAACATGATACGTAAGAACCTTATCAATACCAAATATATACCTACACATCTTCAAGTAGGCGATATCTTCACTAAAGAATCTTTTCTCCACTTTCAACATTGCCAAGTGAGTTTTCTGATTTTGAGCAAGTTACAAGTTAAGAATCTTTTCTCCACTTTACTTGAGTGGGGGTGTCAGCTAAAGCTACCAAAGTGTTTCAAGAAGTAAAGATAATTCAGTTAGTTAGTTAGGGGGTATGTATATATCATCTATTCTGCCTTTATAAGTTTCGGGGTGTCGGTGTCAATTTCATATAGTTTGGCGATTTTTCGCTTAGCGATGCTGTTAGTTAGTTATTTTGAGTCTTGTATATATATTCCAGCCTTTGTATGGAAAGAATTCAATTCATTCAATAGAAATAAAAATTCTTCTCTTCCTGTATTTGATCATCTCTTCCGCATTGTCAATGAATTGCTATGAAGCTTAAATTCTAACAGTATGGAATTTAATACTAGAAATTTTTTACCTTTTTAACCAACACAATTACATTGGGGGATGTTCTAAATATATTGAAGAGGATCTGAATCAGGAATACTCTAAATTATATATTGATGATGTTTTTAATGCAAAACATTTGTATTCTTTGATTTTCAACAATTATCCTCCACATACTGGACCTTCTGACAAAATCCAACAAAATAATTACTCCGTATTAACCAAAAATTATTGTCCGTAATAAGTACCATCCCTTCTTTTATAGTAAGAAATTTTTTTCATAAATAAAGTAAAAGTTTACATGTGACTAAATCAAATTAAATTTGAACATACTTTAATTATGTATTATAAAGTAACATCTCATTCATTATAAACTAAGTTCTTGTTTGGTGGAGCGTTTTGACCAAAACGCTAGCAAAAAACACATCGTTTTCTCTTTAAAAGTGCTTCAATGCAGCGTTTTAAAAATGTGCAGCGTTTTAAAACGATCCAATTTGGAACATTTTAAAAATATGATGTCTTTACAACTACTCTATTTATTAAAATAACATTTTGAAATGGTTTGAAAATGTGTTTTGAAAATCCGTTTTCAAAAGCAGCACCAAACGAGGCCTAAATTAAGAAATAGGGATATTATGTATTACAACTTGTACAATTTTACAAAAATAAATAAATTTTAGTACACTTTTGTTCAAATACATTAATCAAGTAGCACTAAAAAGTCACGAGACTCCTTAATTGCAACGAGGGTTAAAAATAAAACATTTTGTAATGTTGAACTTATACATTAAAACGGCACTAAATGCTCTTGTATTATGGTCATATTTGAGTTTTTTATAAAAGCTTTTGATTAAAATTCCATAAATTGATATTCATTAGAATTATGTTTCTTTGTTTAATGCTTGTTAAATTTAATTTGTTGAGTTGTCATGTACGCTAAAACTATTTACACCTATGGTTAGTTGTTTATATGCCACCAAATTAGAGTAAAAAATTGAATAAAACTCTTGACCACTTGCTCTTCAATAATTGAAGAGCGCAGTCTAGATCGCCTAAGCCAACCTTTGAGGGAAGGATATGAAACTTAGCAACCATTAACCAATCGTCTAAGCCAACCTTTGGGGAGGATAGGAAACTTAGCAACCATTAACCAATCACATAGGGCTTCAAATCTTCTATCTCAATCTACGTATCATTTCCGATTCTTTTAATACGCATTACATGGTCTTTTTTCTATAAAGATACGTGTAGGGCTAGATTCAATGGAACACGGAATAGCCAGGGGCTGGGATAGAAGATCATGTGCCATCACAGAGGAGACATATTCGAAAATATATTTACCCTATTAGATGTAATCTCATAACTCCGTCAAATCTGCTAAGATAATAGATCTTTAAGTAAATATCGTTCCATCATTGACATCATTAAGGCCTTCTATGCATCTTTGGTGGCATTTTCATTCCACCAACAACCTTTGGGCTAAGTTCATGATGGCCAAATATTGTGGCTCTACTCATCTCGGGCATGCCACCCTTCAGGTTCCCACATTTGGAAGCGCATGTGTGCCATACGTGAGGCTTCGATCTTCATATCCACGCTAATGGTAACGCTCAATGTTCTTTTGGGAGGATAATTGGTGCCTAACTCCAGAATTTCTGCTCCAGCTAATTGTCGTTTAAAAGACCTCTTTTCTTCTCCTTCCGTGCTTTCTAATGCAGCTAGAAACGCCCTTCATTCTGTCGTTGATGTTATCACCCATACAGGTATTTTTTAGCTGATCTTCCTAACCAAGCTGCTGGAATCTTAATTCAAACGGCTCTTTCTCGATGACCTCAACTTGGATTCGTGAGACAGCCTTTTCCTAGGCTTGATTTGGCTAAATACATTTGGTCGAAACATCTTCCTAAGCATATTAGCATTTTCATGTAGCGTCTCCCGTAGCAGATTGCCAATTGATGAAAGCCTTGCCTCGAAGGGGATCTCTATTGCTTCGCGTTGCCGATGTTGTGATGCGAGGTCATCAGGAAACTTATCTTCATGTCTTTCTCCATATCACTGGCTAAGAATGTTTGGAATTCTAACTCTCCTTTGGTGTATCTCCGATTATGAACTCGATTGATCAGACTTGTTTTGCTTGGTAGTATAAGACAAAGAATAAAAATGACGAAGACAAGAAGAAGACAATATAAAACTAAGAATAAAAGACAAGGAATAAGACAAGAGACTACACGAGAATCAACCAACCTGTCTTATTGATTTTAAATACGGACATTATATAATTTACATTGTGAATACAAAAAGGAAAGAGATCAATTTGTCTGCAATCTCATGGAGAGATTGATTGCATAATATATTCCTACCTAAATTACAATACAATGCACCTAGTCATTTTGTACGAGAGGAGGATGTCTCAGATAAGTATGACCCTTGAAACCAAGCGTAACGGGATGAAGTGCAGGTTTGGAAGAAAGTAAAGACAATCGAGGTTGAGCAAGAGCCTTGGTGAAGACATCGCCGGTGGTCTTTGGTAGATACGTAACCCCAACGAAGGGAAACCTCGTTGTTGGAGTTCACGGATGAAGTGATGGTCGATCTCGATATGGCGAGTGTGAGCATGGAACAGGATTTTTGGACATATGGATGGCGGAGATGTTATCACGGTAGAGATTCGGAGGGTGTTAGTAAAGACCCAATTCTCGATATAGAAAGAGAACCAATCGGAGTTCCGAGCGGTGGTAGCCATATTAAATTTAGAAGCAAGTCACGTGCATATTTTCATTGATGCAAGGTGAGAGAGGAGAAGGTGTGATGTGCTTCAATGCCAAGAAAGAAGCTTAGGTTGCCCAATCGTCTACTATCAAAGGTAGCACAAATATCATCAATAACTTGGGATACTTCACTGGGTTGGATCTGTAACAATGAAGTCATCGACATAGGCGAGAATAACGAGAATAGAAGATGAAATGGCGAATAAAAAGTGAATCGGCTTTGCTATTAAAGAGACCGAGAGAAAGGAGGAAGTCATGTAGACGTTGAAACCGGGCCGGGGATTGTTTCAAACCATAAAGGGCACGGTGGAGCTTACAAACATGATCGGAAACCAGAGTGTCACGAAACCCCGGTGGGTGGGCCATGAAAACATCTTCATTAAGAGTGCCATTGAGGAAAGCGTTCGAACATCCAAGCGTTGAATCGGCCAAGAAAGAGCATGAGCGAGGGCTAGGGCTGTCTGCAAGTGTTGGAGGCTTGACAAGCGGGTGAAAGTTTCATCGTAATGAGACCCTCTCTGTTGTGTGTGTAGCCTTGAGCAACAAGTATCGCTTGTGTTGCTTCGATGGTGCCATCGGCCTTTTGTTTAATTTTAAATACCCATTTGCTTCCACCACGTTCATGGAATTTGTCGGGGGCACGAGAGACCATGTCCCATTTTTATGAAGAGCATGCATTTCATCACCATGTAGTGGTTTGCCATTGGAGATTAACAAACTTCTTTGAAATTTGAGGCTCTCTATGTTGGGAACTCACGGGAGTAGCTAGAGAGCCTCAGGCGACCATAGATCAATTCATTGATGCTTTGCGATAATTGCGAGGAGGTGTAGATGGAAATTTGGAAGATGTGGGCGTTGAAGAGGGAGGATGGAGGTAAGAGATGGGGTGAAGGGGAATTAGCACCAAAGTGTTGGAGAATGGTGGAAGAAAGTGGCCGATCGGTGGCACGAGCGGGGAAGAGCGTATACGCATTTTTGTTGGCCTCGAATGGAAAAAAGTGCTCATCGAAAATGGATAGAAAATGTAGAGTAGAGCTGGTAGATCGATCAAGACATCGATATCCCTTACGGACTTGATGTACCGAGAAAGACACAAGGTCGATTTGGGCATTAATTTGTGGCGATTATAAGGTACAAGATATGAGAAAACATAGACATCCAAATGTTTTTGAGATATCTATAATCGAACGCGCTTGAGTAACTTTGATAGGGAGAAATGTATTTGAGGCGCCATGGGAAATAGATTTATTAGAAACACCGGTAGAAAAGGCTGCCAATACATTTTGAGAACATTAGATTGACTGAGGAGACACAACCCCATCTCAACGATATGGCGATGCTTGCT